>JAOXNN020000020.1:396280-429566 GCA_028571205.2 Hydropsyche betteni | reverse complement strand
AGCGGCCATTAGCCGCCCTACGAATATCTAATGCGCCCATATTGCCCATTAACTGACATTTGGCGACAAATTTTCACGATTCCTATACATTTTTGCGTGTTGAATTCGATACATTTTTGATGTGTTGAGTCATATGCGATATTTTTATCGGAAAAAATATCGCTTCATTGTACAAATATCATTAAATATTTATTGTTCGTAATGAATTATATATCTAATTATACATTTAATATTAGTTTTTATACTTTTTAGAAATCTAAGCACAATTGAAAATGGATTGGTATAAATTTTCGAACGTTTTCAAATGAATTGAACAACAAATTTTAATGCTTCAACATTGGGGAAAATAGAGTAATACGATTTATCATTATCTTCAATGTAGTGCTAATTTATTTAATGGCATGTCAGAAAGTAAATATTTCGCGATTATAATCGAATAATAAAGCTTTCGCATATACATATATGAGGGAAGTAGAATCAAAGTTATCAATTCAAAAGCTTGATTGTGCTTGTCATTAATATCGTTTTTGTAAAATATACCAAAAACATTAAAGTTAAGCGACAATTAGCGTGAATAATAATGAAATATATGTAATCATTAATTTAAAACTACTCAGTAAGGTATTCTAAATATATAAATATTCAAATTTTGGAAAATATGCATCGGTAAGACTCCACGATAAGCGTAAGCATATTAGTAGGTGGAAATACCTCAAAAATTACACTCATTCATTTTATTTGCAAATATAACACGCTCACGTTGTAACTTATGCATATCATGAAAACCTAGCTTAAGGAAAAACGTTCAAATTTTCAATAGAATCAGAACATTGAAGTATTCTATTTAGATTTATTAACCATTAAAACAGTTACAAAAACTAAATAACTTCATAGCGATTTCCAATAGAAAACCATCGATTTATTTTCAAAGACTACTAAGAAATTCCTCACAGATAAAAACCAACAAAAAACTCAATCACAACTACTTCGAAAGCGACCACAATTGTGCATTTCGAATCTGCATACTAAAAACACAGTACAACGCCGCAGAAGCGGCCCGAGAACAGTAAATGGAGCGAGCGTTTTCTATTCGCGCAACAATGCGGCCTCGTCGTTAAATTATTATATTATATCATATTATAATATTACGAATGAAACGAAAGTGGTCGAAATTGGGGTGCCGGCTTATACGACTCGGGGGATTCGAATCGACGTGCACACATTTGGCGTTTTTAATGTAGAGGAATCACCCGAGAGGATAGCCTTGTCATTTTGGCTAGAACTGTTATATTTCGTTCTGTTTGGGTTGTGTGTGTGTGTGCGTTAAAGGTAAATGTGTAGTGTCTCGATTGAGGTTGTGTATGTATAATAGTTTGTGATTGTCTATACTTTATTTTGAGTGTTGTTAATTGAAGTGAAAATGTGTGAAAAATGGAGGGATTGGTAGATCGATTATAGTTAATTGTAGAAAGATTTTAGAAAAAATTGTTTAATGTGAAAAATTTTAACGTAAAAAATCAGTTAACAAGAAACAAAATTGCGAACCTTTATATTATGTACGAATACTGTGACGTTCAACTCGAAATTCCTTTAATAAAAAAATTCCCTCCTTTCAGTTTCGTGTGTGGTTATTTTTTTACAGAATGATTCTGCGCATGTATATTATTTATTTATTTAATATGGCCAAATGATTTTTGAAATGTTTGAAAGGATTTAAATTACCTACGTATATTATAAATAAACGTTGCGTGTAAATGAAACGAAATAAATCATTGATGAACTCAAACAAAACGATAATAACGATGTGAATTGCAAAAAAAAAATTGAAACATTCAATTTCGTGATTGATTCCAACTGAATTAAAAAAAAAATACCGTTATGTAAAAAAAGTTACAAATTCACAGAAAATAATGTTGTTTTTTTTTTAATTCGATTAAATTCAAATATTATAGAATTTTCAAATAATAATATTGTTGTTATTGATTCAAAAATGAATAAATAAAAAAGTTTATCCGTCAACAAAAATATCTTCAAATTAATGTACCTACTTCTGAAACCTAGTTAAGAATATCAAAAAAACCAAGTTATCATTATGGACCGAAAAAATAAAAAAAAAACACGTTCACCCATCAACGAAAAGCAATTAAGCCGGTCCAAAATCGACGCACTTTGCCGAAAATCGAATGGGTGGCCACAAAATTTGCGACCGGGTTTTCCTGTGGGATTCGCAGCCTAATGGACCGAAACTACGGCCCAGTTTGGTAATGGCACCCTATTATTGGCCGCGAATCTAATCTAGGCCGTTTTCGCCCCTCAGACAACATGATATCTTACTTACGACTGGATAGACGAGGGGAGGGAAAGACGGGGAAAGGGGGATGGACGTGTGGGTGTCGGGTCACCCGTTAAAATAGCCAAATTGGTGATCGTTTTAGGTTGCCATCGAATTCCGGTGATCCAGGGCTTTGTTTTATTATTGATTTGATTAAATTATTTAAATGATTTTTTTTTAAATATTAATATGTTTGAATGAGGTTAACATACTTTTTAATATCTAAAAAGCGCAACCCTCGTAATAATTATTATATGGAGCGTCCAAATCTGACGATGTTCGTGGGGAGAAGTCAAGAGGGACATCAGACAATGACAATGCGTGCTTTTATTATTATCATCGTCGTCATTGCGGTGAATGATTGCTCCGCAAAAAGGGTTCGAACTCGTCCCAAATTACACGCCGTATGTTCAAATTTTATACACAGCATCATTCGCTAGGGATTTTTCAAAGTCAGAGGTCAATCAAAATCATAAACATTCAAAGGATTACATATGAATTCGTTTAAGTATATTGACGTTATAATATAATAGTTTTGTATGGGGTCAAAAGATTGTTTTCGTTTGAATTATGCTATTGATTTAAATATAATGATTATATTTTGATCTAAGATTCTATCGAATTTTTTTTTCAATATGCAATTAAGTTAGTTATTGTATGAGCCATTGTACTTGAAAGGGGCGTATGTCATTTTTCTTTGTTTCAATATATTTAAAGTTTTGCGTTTTCCAATACTAAAAAAATATTATTTACTTGGAATGAACTTATTTTTCTTTTCCAAAATTCTAGACATATCAAACTTACAAATAGTAATCAAAATCTTGGATTTAATTCAACAGATATAGTGTTTTTGGAACTGAAAATTGATAACGCCACTTTTATTTATAATAAAACATGAAAAACATTATTATATATACATGTACGTGTATGTGGTGTAGACACTAATTTTGAAATAAATAAGTTATGCTTAAATTAAATTTGGCAAAGATGTTCTCTTTGTATGTTTATAATAAACAAAGTCAACACAGTATGTAATAATAAAATAAAAAGAACGTTCATGCCGTTGTATACGACTTATATTTAGAATGAAGTTATAATAGATGATTTTGAACTAGTCCGTAAATTTTACTGATGTCACATTGATTCGAGGCTCTATCGAATTATATCTATCACGAAACAAACTCGACAAACACAATTTCACATTTTGAAAACAAACACGAGACAAACTCGAACGCGAAACATAAAAAGCTATTTGTATTCAATTACGTTACACGTCGATGACTTTCCGCAGCCCCTTCGTATCAGCAAAAGCACGGACGTACTTCTTGTTTCTGCGTCTCGATTTTTTCTCCTTCCTTCGGATGCAACTTTTTGAAATGTAATTTTCGTTTTCGAAATAACAACGGTGTCGTGTCGTTTTCCCCGTGATGGGAATCATAATAAGTTTCGCGAAGAGGGCCCACACCACACTTGACGCCCGCAAATCAGATGGAAAAATGTATTGGAATCGGAAAATGCCGGCTGGGACCGGGGCCGGATCGGATTTGTGTGTGTCTGCTAGCTTTTGTGCCATGTAATTTTCAGAAAAGTAGCGAAAAATCGAGATTCGATCTGCGATTTTATCGCTATGTCGAACGGGGTTAGTTTGCACCTGGGAATAAGAGGCGGCTAAGATTCGAGAGTGGATCGATTCGTTTTGCTCGTTGTCTGATACTGTGTTTTGTGTGGAATCAGATTTGTGATGATGCTTTTTCGATACGGATACATTTTTGTTTCGATTGTACTAGAAAATGATACGAGATCCTCCATCATATAATATGTGTAAATGATAAAAACGTATGAAATTATGATATTATATTCCTTTTTATAATTCGGCCCTGTTATTTATGCAAATGTGGAAAAGACAATGGAAACGGACTGCGTCGTCGATATGATCAAAAAGAGAAAGAGAAGACAGCGCATATATAAAGTACGTATAATAATGGGAAACTTTACATGAAAATCGAATATTTTGAAGCTTTCGGTATCTTAAAAAAGTTAATGGAAAAATTTTTCGCAAAGAAGAAAATAACGTAATTACGTTGCGAAATACTTTCAAAGCATTCGCGCATAAAAATTCGATTCCGTTCTATGAATATAAAATTGGAGTCGCATCGGATACGGCTTTATTATTAAAATACAGATTATTTAGAATTCTCGTTCGATACTCGATACTCGGAATTGATCAAATTTTATTCGACTTTGAAATGACAGCTGTCTAACGCGATACGTAATCCAATATATCCACACAAATTTTTCAACACAATTATTTAAAATATCAACCAGAGATATATGAATCGTTCAAAAAGTTAATCATCGGTCGAGCGACTGTTAAAACCCAATAAGCATTAGTGCCCATTGAAGACGCATGATTAATCCGGGCCCGCAGAACGACTTTCTTTCGTACACATACACATGGCGAATCACACAAACATACACATAATAATTCGGCAGCAAGCCGCCAATCTGTCGTGATTGCTTTTTTCGTCCTGGGGTACCCCAGCACCCCGCCCTGGTGCGTCGAGCATGAAAGGGCCCCGCGAATATGTCGGCCCTTTGTGCCCGCACGATGATTATTTAATGCCCGTTTTCGACGCTTATTTAATACCCGTTTTCGTAGTATATGTACCGGGTACTGGATAACTGGATAATGCCTGCGACGAGCGTAATAAAAACGATGTAAGGGCGGCAGGACCGCCCACGCGCTTTGTGCTCGCCCATATGTATGTTTTAAACGGTGGCGGTTTGCTTGAGAGGTCTGCTATTTTTATTTTATTTTTTTAAAAAAGTGTTAAGTGATATTTTTTAGGTTTTAGTATTATTTCAAGCCCCGTTTGTTATGTACAATTAAGTGATATTTAAATGATTTTATTTTTGTTGATTTCAATTTTTTTTAATTTACCTTACGTTAATTAATGATTTGAACAAATTGTCTTAACGAAAAAATAAAATAATCGAAAGTTTTGTATGGAAATTTTTCATGTTTTTAGAATAAAAATAAATTACGTTTGGTCACAGACTTCATGGCGTGCATGAACTGTACAGCAAAAATCATTGTATCCCATATGCGTTGAAGGCTTTCAACCAACTCCCTCGAGATGAAGACCTATTAAGCCCTCCAAACACTTCTTTATCCAAATAACTAAACGACCCTTAAACTGTGGTTTACAATCCGTCGATTTGACAACAAATAATTCCCATCAAATATTTAAAATTGACATAATACAATGAGAGAAAAATTATTTGTAAAATTGCACAAAAGTTTAGTTCTGCAATTTCATCATCATCATTGTCAACCCGTTTTGTGCCCACTGCAAGACAAAGTCTCCCCATAAAATGTTGTCCTGCAATTTATTAAATGTAAATCGATAAGAAAATTCATCTAAGTAAAAAAAGTTTGAGCATCTCTCAAATAGCCACCCCAATCAAATCTGTTCGGATTCTGACATAATAGATCGAGAGTTGACAATAGATTGCTATGATAACTTATCTACTTTCGTTTTCCAAATCACTTTCTCCCGCAAATCACCAATCGATTATTATTGTGCGCAGTCATCGATGATCTGAAAGGGTCACGATGTAAGCACATGTACCATCTAATAATACCATTTAGTACTCACAGTGACATTTATATATCGCAATCACGGAAACATTGCACGATTATAACGCTATCTTGTACATATATAATAAATGTCAAATTGTTCTAATAAGATTTATCAAGACATTCTTTATGTTAAAATTCGTTAATGATTACTTTTTAATACGTGTTGGAAAAAAATATTTGAATTTTCACGATATTTATGATGATTCGATTTGTATGTATGTAAAGCTTTGGATAATAAATAGTTAATACATATATTCTTTGAAACTTCTGTTGGTATTTCAAAAGACCCGTTTCTTAGTTGTATAAGATGTATCATTATTATCATTTCATGCATCACATGGCAAGATCTTTTTAATACTATTATATTATAATTTTCAAATTTTTCTTCAGATGAAATAACTTCAAGGAAATCGAATGCTTTTTTTATTGTTTCAAGTTCTGCTTGTTACGAACAAGGCTAAAACACAAATCCAGAAAACGAATGAACGAAATCAAAAACTGAAATCATTACTAACCCAATAATCTCAAATCAGTGACTCACAATCATCCACCAACTTTGACAATCAGTTTTTACTAAACTCGCACGATCATAGAGTATAAAAAAATTACATAATTTAAAATTTAACCATTCATCATCATCACACCTGAAATTCGCGCGATTGCACACCACCCAAACTTAAATCACTCAATTCCGAAACACCCACTACACCCGAAAACGGTCATTTAACCACCGCGGGATTTCCGCAGAGTGCGCACTGTTTATTTTCTAATTGATCATTAAAATAAGAGAGCCATACACTCTTTGTTACTCACGGCGCCCATTGCGCCATCATCCCCGTCCCAGCCCCCGGGGCATTAGTGCTACCCCCGACGTTATTTAATAGAGTGTCAAATTACCCTTGGCGCAAACACCGGCCGCTACCGGTCGCCTTTTGAGCTTTTAGGACCCACTTTTGCACCCTCGCACCCCCTCAGATGTCTGCGTCCCGTTTTAACCCCCGTTTAGCATGCGATAAGTAGATAAACGCGAACTATTCATCCCCGAACGAGTCTTTGTATGGCTGAAAGGTAATTTCGGAAATGTGTACGAGTTTGTTGCGGGTTCATTAGTATGCGACAAGTGGGGTTCTGAAAAATCTATAATCTGGAATATGTTCGGTGGATTTATAATTTTTTTTTTGAGTTGATGAAATTTTTTTGTTTAAATGCGGTACATCATTTTGAGTTATCGTATGTAATGTGTGTACGTATTTTGTTTAGCGTATAATGCAAAAATACTTAATCGAAAGAATTCAATTACGTTCTCCGATAGTGGACGTGTATTTTATTTGTGTGATTTTACTGAAATGATGGTACATTTGAAACCGCGCTTCCGTATACCTATTCAAATTCACCAAAGATTTACGAGTAACTTGGTTTGCAATATAAATTTGATAACTACGTGAATAGAGTCGTCTCGGATAGAACCGTTCTAAAGGGACGAATCGGGAGATTTTTTAATGTTATGTTTACAATTAAAAAATTGTACCTACGAGAAATATTTTAAAATCGATTTTTTTATTTTGTTCGTTGATGAATGATTCATTTAAATAAAAACACGATAAAAAATGGATTATTTAATTTTTAAAATGATCATATTTACATCAATACGGTTTCAAAATTTAACTATGATAATTTTTAGATATTTAGTTAATTTAGACATATATTTTTTTTATTTTAATCCGACCCTGTTTTTACGAGATATAAACGAGAAACGAAGGATGTCTTGGTACGGAATCGCTCAACCCGTCTTCGTATTCAAAGCTAAAGAACTTCAATTTAGCGCTTCCAACTTATTCTCATACTAACATACCCTTTGAATACAAGTTATCGAATAAAACTTTATTCATTCTACACACACATGTATAAAACACGATATACTTATATACATTTTTATTTCACAACACATTTAAAATATATGAACGTATTTTGATTTATTTTTTCTCGATCTAATAACTAAAACCTATCATTAATTTTTCTTTTAGTTAAATTAATTGATATTATTGTGAACTATATATTTTATTTTTATCAAGGACCATAAAGATTGGTGATAGACTAATGTTGTAAAACCTATTGTTAAATACACATTCACTATTACACAAGATATGTATTGTTTGCGAAATTGTTTATTTAGTGTACAATGCAAAAAAATTATATTATAGTATGGGAATAATGTTGTGGGATGGTGCTTTGTTGATATTTTTCACTGAAATCGGACTCCTTTTTTATTATCTTCGTTTCCCCAATCCTTCCTAGTCGTGAAAGTAAGTATCAATAGTTTATTTTTATTTTTTTTGTTTTAAGTTGATTTTTATTTACAAGGCTAGAGATTCGTTAGATAGAAAGATGGAAGGCAATAAAAATTTCGAGTTTCGTATACTAAAGACATTTAATTTTGAAAACATTACTAAAGCGCCATTTCACTATATTTCACATATTCGATATAAAACTTTTTTGCAATTAAGCAACTTCACAAACGACACGTAATTAAAAAGTAGTAGATTGCTAACTATTGAATTCAAACAAAATAACCTGATCCAAATCTCCATATTATATTGCCCCAAATAAAACTTTTAACATTCAACTCTTCGGAGTCATCAACATCAGAGAACGATGCAACATCATGCAACACACACAGTTAGGCAAAGCACACGTACTCCACAACGTTCGAATAACAGACGTAAGGACAGACACACAAACAGATAGACACACAAACAGACAGACACACAAACAGACAGACACAGTTCTGGGACAATCTAGCTCACGCGAAAATTGCAACCGACTGCACCGTTGCACTTTTGATATGGAGTCAACGCATTTGCGGTTCACCTCAATGGCTCGGCGACGATCACAAAAGGCCTCTCTCGGCTTTTCGAATTTTTCAAAAGGCGCAAAAAAAAGATGGGAAAAATTACACATGCACACGTTCGTTATCAAAGGTTTGCACTGTGTGCGGGGCTTTTATAATGTTGCTCTTTTTGTTGTTGTTGTTTTTGCATGTGTATCGGAATCTCACTTCGCGCGAGTGGCTTGTGGTTGCATAAGGTGATGACACGTTACATGTTTGCGCTTTGTTTTTTTTATGATGAAAAATAGAGTTTATTGGTTCGTTGGAAAGTTTTGTATTGATCATATCGGTTGGTTTGTAAGCGAAAATGGCACGGTTAGTTGAAGGTCATCATAACGTGATCGTTTGGATATTTTTCAAGTGGTTACTTTATAATAATCATTACGCAGAGAATATAAGTGATAAGAAAAACATTTGTACTCAAAAAATGTATAAAACTGTTTTTTTGCATCATATAAATTACATAATAATTTGACAAATATATGTTTTAATAAAAAAATATCTTCTCTAGTTTTCCATTATACAAGGTTATTCATTAAAATAATGGCTCAATAAAAAAATTTCCAAGGCCAAATATTCATATTTTTTTTAAAACTGCATGATTATAAAACTGTGTACATTACAATTTTTGATAAATTAAAAAATATGATTACGTACTTATATTTTAAGCTAACAAGTTATTATACAATGGTAAATTTACCAAGCTCTCTTTTTTAGAAGATTTAATTTTTCAAATTCAATGCGATTCAAAAAACATATCCGATTTCGACATATAAAAAAATAAATTAAACTCTCAAAAAAAAAACCACCCTTCACTTGACAAAAAAGAAATAAAGCAAAGCGAAATCCTCTTACCGAGCATTAAAGACTCAACACGTCGCTCGATTGTGATGAAATTTTCACGGGATGATCAACCCCCAACCCCCATCGGCCGCCCGCACCTGATTCTGCACACGACCCCCGAAACCTCCCCCACCCTGCAAAGTAATCACTCAGACGTTATTCAAAGTCATAGGAGACGCGGCTGCGTCACGTCACCTTTGTGTCATTCGCGCCCGCTTCCCCCCGGCCGAGCTGCGAAACGACAAACGAGGTTTGAGAAGCGTCGCTCGGATCGACGTTTGAGAAATGTGCAATCGTTATTGATCTATGGCCGTTTGTGTGGAATAATGCGAGATGATCGGTTTTTTTTTCTTTTTTAGGTTATCGGTTGTGATGTTTGTTGATGGATGTTTTTCGGAATGTTAGTTTTTAAGCGTGATGGTTTTTTTTTATTATTTGACTAGCGGTTGTACCCGGCGTTGCTCGGGACTTTAATTTTAAATTAATTTTTTTTTTTTAATTTTTGCGGACCGTCCCGTTTTGGTTTCTGAGAAATATGATCACCCTATTTTAATTGATACAAAAACCTTCTTGGCAAAAAAATATTTGTTTTATATAGGTGGGGGAACATTTTTTGCGGACCGTCCCGTTTTGGGTTCCGGGAAATATGGCCACCCTATTTTGATGATGCTAAAAAGCTTCTCCACAAAAAAAACACATGCCAATTTTCATGGCGATCGGTCAAACCGTATTGGAGTAATACGGCAACAAAACAAAAACAAACATTCATTTTTATATATAGACATCGTTCATAGAAGTAGTTTGTTAAATTGTATGTCTGAGAATGTATTTTTTGTATACGTGCTACGCGACGTTTGTGTAATTAAGTTTTCTATAAAAAACGCAAGAACCCTTGCGTGTTTTATGAAATTTAACGTCATCTGTTGGTGTATTGTCCTATTTTAATAGTATTATTATAAAAATAAATTTTTAGGTTATCTGTTGAATATGGCAGTTAACGTGTTTTATGATTTAATTATGGAAGACTTGTGTTGCTGACACCAGAGTGTTGCAATGTGGTTAAAATGGGCATTGAAGACAAAAGACACAAGGTTCGGCTTTGTAATGTGGGTCAAATTTTTTTTATATTTTAATATCAAGTAAATTAGGGTAAGGCTTTATAGTGACCATTAGCTTGATGATATCGATGAGAAAAAACGTGACTGTAACTACGCTTACGCATTTTTTCAATAAATATTATAATCACACTCCGACTCACGCTTACGCTGTCGCTCATATTTACGCTTATGTCGTCGATGTTGCTCATGCTGGCCGTAAAGCCTTGTCCCTAATATTTATGAAAAAAAATATATATTTACCGTCGAAATTTCAATATATGAAACGATTGTTTTTTCAGAATCAACATCATCAAAACGACATCACTATTTTCAAACAACAATACAAAAACACCACAATCCACGAACGCATCTTTCACTACGGCAGATCAAAAAAATAAATAATAACTAAAAAAAGAAAGCGAAGCGAAAAAAAATGTTCCAAAACCTACAAAAGTGTACAGCGAAAAAATATACGAAAGCTTTTGATATTCGCGTTCCACAAAAGCGCCTACGTCTCATCTGCTTGATTGCAGACATTACCGGGAAAACCCTCGTTCGCAGTCGAACGAGTTTTGTCGCAATTACTGCTTCCCGGTTCTCGTTTTCCAATACCTGGAGGTCCCGGAGGGCCACGGCGCCATCCAGACATAGCCAGACAGATGCACAACGGTCATAGTCGGGAAAAAATGGGAGAGAGTGGCGAAAAAACGGGGAAAATCGGACGGGCAGAATGGCGCGCGAAGAAAAGGTTTTTCACTCGCGCGCGCCGCAAAGTATCCGCGTTTTCCGATCAATCGGGAAAAACGGGCGGAAAATGTTCGCATTTCGATTCGGAGGCGTCAAAGTGTTCGTGCTTTTTTTTTCGTCTGTGTGATTGCTTTTTTTGTTTTCGGATTCGCGAGAGTGATTTGTTGTAGTTTCGGAGCGGTGTCGTGACGTGATTAAGGTTTGACGTGTTTCAAATGAAAGGGAGTGACGTTTTTATGGGTTGAAATTTTCATGAACCTACTGTTTTGTTTTGTGTTTAAAAAACGTATGATTTTTTTTAGTTTTTCGTGTGCAAATTTCTACAAAATTCTGTACTTTACAGTTAATAACATCGAATTAATACCAGCGACAAATAGACATAGTTGAAATAGCAGCTGTATAAGTTAAATAATAATAAATAGACGGAAAATATTTTTGAACTATAATTCTATTCATTTATATTATAGTTTTTGCACTCCAATTTCAGCTTTTCACTAAAAAAATTCGATCATCGAAAAGTATTATTAAGACCGTTGCCACTGTAATCAATAAAATACTATCACTTTTTCAATTCCACTTTGATAAACTCATTGTATATTGGTAATTTTTACATGCAAATTCGAATTTTTTGTCTTATGGACGAACATGTGACCATCAATAATGCTTATTTCAACATATTTAAATCCCATACATATAAAAAATACATTTCCGTTATTTGAATTTGATTTGTAAAAGGCTGAATTTAGATGCAAAAGCTATATCATTACAATATTTTCTAAAGTCAACGAAATTAAGCCACACATTTGAACAATAATCGCAACATGAGTTTATATTAAATTAGAGAGATTTTATGGCGACAAAGTTTGCAAAGTCGGTGTTGTGTGTTTAATATCAAACGCTTAACAACAGATTTGCATCAACAATTTACGTACAATCAATACAACATGTATGAAAAACGCCCATTGTACTTCATAACATTTTTTAATATAACACGAATAATAAAAAAGCGCGCGAATAATGGGCGTCCGAACATAATAGCTCAACTATTACATCACACACACACATCCGAACCAAATGATATTCGTTAAAAGAGGGCCAAGGGGATGGATGATCTGTTGTAAATGCACATCTAAAAGGTTTCCTGATTATTTTTAGTTCTCCTTTGTCGAGAACAATAAGAGCCGATGTACGGAAAACAGTAATGCCGAGGGGTGGTCTTTCAAAACATGAACATACACACGAATATACAGACATACGAATGTACACATGCTGTGATTTCATCCGTATGATCGATGGGTCGTATGTGGAAAAATTTATAAATATAGCAAAAAAAAATAGAACATCCATTATAGGTCGCGTTTTTATTTCGTTTTTCTTAGAACGTGTCAATATGTGGGAAATGTGAAAAGCTAATACGCTGGTGACGTGTGTGTTAAAAACTGTTTAAAAAATGTATTATGTAAAATATGTAAAAATTGTATTGCATTGCCTTTGTGAATGTGATACTTTTTTAATATGATCAAATATTATTTTAAATTTGTAGAAATGCATACATGAACCATGAATACGTTTTGTTCGAATATATTTGTGTTGGGATAAAAAATAAATTGTACCTATACACCATTGATCAATAGTTGATACATGAGAATTCATAATAAAATAAAATTAATTAAATATTGCATATAATATATATGAAGAATTAATTACCGATAATAAAACAGTCTATTCGAGCTGTCTTTTAAAACAAAATTAAACGAAGCGCTTGCGAAAATCTAATAAAGATCGGCTACTTGATCGGCCCAATTTGCGAGATTTGATTCAATTCAAATTCAACAAGGTTTTCCAGTTAATAAATAAATATACCATTTATACATTTAAATAGCACAATATAGAAATAGAGTTGAGCTGTTGTCGTAATCCGAAACGGGATCGTTCGAGCAGTAATCATCATTTGAACGATCGTCTCGGGCCCGAAAACGTCAACTCTACGAAAACGTCGAATTTAGTAAATAAATTTACATATATAAATAATACAAATAGATTTAATTAAGAAAATTGTATTGTTTTTAATGCATTGAAAATAAAATCTATCAAAATTTAATTTGATCCATTGCTTTCAGCTTAATCAAACGAATCACTGATCGTCGCTGAAAATAAACATAAAATAAAAAGCACTAAATAAATTGAAAAAAAGCTTTATAATCAAATCGATGTTTTACGATAGGCGTAGACGATTTACGCGTCCATTATAATGCTTTTTAAAGGCGAGCGTTACACGAAAACGATAAACAACGGATCTAATTAACGAAATGAACGATAAATTGATGCGAAATCATAGCTTTACAGCGTAGCTTTGGTTTTCTCCTTTTTTTGTTGTTGTTGTAATATACTGCGTTTTATCGCAGACGTATATTCGTTTTCAGACTTCGGTCTGTTTCAGAGAGGGGACTTTCAAGGGAACGCGCGCTCAGAGATGTTTTCGTTCGTTTCATTTTTTTTGCCGTGGCTTTTTATTTTATTTTTGGGTTTAAAATGTGTATTTCCTAACGCAGATATCATCAACAATTTAATTTCCATATGAAAATTTAATTATATGCCAATTTAATGGATTCATTTGAAAGTATAATATGATGGATTGTTATAATTGTTTTGTTAATTTTAATCGACATGAATCTATACTGCAAATATATAATAATAAATGATATTATCGATTTCAGGAAAATACTAAAGTCAAGCGACGTATTATACGATCATTAAAGAATATAATAATAGGAAAATTTGGTAAACGTTATTTTCAGTTTTACATTTCAGCAATGTCTGATTAAGATAACAACGATTACTTATAAGAAAAAATCAACATATATAATGTTCATTGCAGTACAAAACCTTTCTTTACACGGTCATATTTATTTATAAACTGTTAACAGCACATGTCCTCGAATTTCAATGATCAATAAAAATTAATGCTTTCGTCAAATAAAATAAAATAAAATATAAAAAAAAAATTCAAACCGAACAAAAAAAAGTTACCAATCTCTGCATCAGACGTTAGAGAGCCTAAAATAATTTCACGGTAGCCTATTACGCAGAAAAATGGTTTTACGTTTTGGGCCGGTTCTCAATACGCGGGCGGGCCCAGGGGCGGCTTCGGGGGTAGGGCCCTCGAAAAGGCGGTCTGAGTATCTAAAATATGTATGAAGTGTGCGGTAGACCAGAGGGAGCCGATGCCCAGACAAGCCTCCACGTCCACAAAAACACCTCCACTTCCACAAAACGAGATAGGGGGTTGATCCCACCCCCTTTCGACCCGCCCGGTTAAACGGGTATGTATTTTTGATGGAACTTTACAAAAACAAAATAGCGCGCGATGCTTTCAGGATGATATTATAAGATTAAAGCGAGGTTTTCTGTACTCAAAGGCAGATGTGTTGTCTGATAGAGCGTGATTTTCATTTTATGATCGTTTAAATGAAAAAATGTATTAATTTATTTGTCGATCTGATCTAATTTATTATTTATTATTTTGTGTGATACATATATAGTATCGATACGTCCGTATCTTTACATATGAATGATCAGATATAATCACCCATTAACAAAGAAATCGAATAGCATTATGACAAAATCAAATCCCACTCAACTCATCATGCAACATTATACGCGTTAGACATGGTCACATCAATCCCGTCGAAATTGATACTTTTGCGAAAATCAGGACCGCGGTCAAATCCCGGACAATCCCGAAGGAGAGCCCTTCATGTTGAACGGGGCGAATTACCCTCCCCTCGGTAGGTGGAGCTACACACAAAACTCAGCTACACCCCTGGATAGCCGAAAACATATACGATAGGATATCCACATTTTGAATACTACGAATATGATGCAATTAACTGTTTGATCAATTTCGCTTAAAAAAAATAAGCTTTTGTAATATTAAGGGAAGAATATGTTCTTGTTACATTATATTATAATCAATGCCATCTATGTTTCATTAAAAAAATATATGGAATCAAGTACGAAGATTATTGAAAATATTTATTTTTATTGAATGGTAAATATTTCAAAAAATTGGTCACCCCAACGGACACATACACACGAACATACCCCACCGCCATCAAATCCGTTTTACGGTTATCATTCATATTTGCACCGTACGCCATCGTCCCCTATATACACTGAGCAAAAATCCACGTGTGTTGGGATCGAGGGTGTATGGGACGTGCTATGTATTTTTGTGATTTTTTTAGCATTTTTTTCCTTTTTTTATTTTTCAGTTCCCTTTTCTTTCGTTCGCGGGGCGTGTTTGCCTTTGAAATGGAAGCCACATTATTATATATACGTGTGTAAGCGAAATGCACCTTTTTTAAAAATATTTAAATGTCGTATGTATGAATGAGTATTTTTTAACCTATTATAATATTTCATAAAAAATATGATACGTTAAAATTATGTTATTAAATATTCCAAATTAAAACCGATCGATCATAAAATTTTATGATAGAAACGTCTTATATTTTTGCCGATGCTTATGCCGATTCGTTTTCTTTATCAATATTGAGATGATAACTCAAAGGGCTCTGGTTTTTCGTCGCAATATATAATAAAAGGAAAATCAGGTTACTTCGTCGCCGCCATACATTATTCAGGATAAATAGTTGAAAGCTTTTTATCTCATTGCGGAGAGTATCACCGGGATTATTGCGTAAAGGGAAATTTTTGGACGAGCTTTGATATTCATATTCTTTTATTTAGTGTCCGACACAGAACGGAAACATTGTAATATTTCGCTATATTCGTTTCTATTTCTGAAATTCTGCGAATTTGTATGGAATATCACTGAAATAGATTGTTATATTTAAAACGATTCTGAGCGGAAATGTGAAATGTTAAAATATTATAAGGATCAGATTCTAATAATGTCATTTTCTAGGTCTAATCTATAGTCTATTTTTGATTCAGATCGAACATGATTTATTTTATATCAAAAATGAATATTTGATATGTAAAAAAATTGTAAATAGAAAAAAAAGGAGTTTGGAGGCTATAGAAGTTGTTCGGTTGTCGGCTGCGGTGGTCGCAAACAAATTTACCCCGGGATGAAAATTTCATGGCTCCTTCCCCCGAAGGATGACATGGAGTATTAAGCCATTTGTCTTTTACCTTCGCGAGACCACTTTTTGCCACATTTCATATTTTTCCCGCCGTCTTCTCTATCCGATTATGGTGGCCCTGATATATTTATGGAGATTTGTGTGATATGTCATCCCGTAAGAAGGATCAAATGGGATCGTTGTTTTCTCTTCCCTCCGCGCAGGATACGCCCTTTTTTATTATCATATACATCCTGTGTATATTTGTGTGTTATCATATAAATACACGTGTGTGTTAGGTTGTATTGTGTATAAATGAATATGTGATTTTTCATTTCTGGTTTCTGTGTTTAGAATGTCATCTTTTTTTCATGCGCGAACCGTGATAGAATGAAAATTTTGTTTAATTTATAATATGCTGAAAATTGTACGATTTTTATGTATGGTTGATGAAGATTCTTTTAATTGCTATTATATTACATAAATTTCATGAAAGATATTGAAAAGATACTTAAATGATTGTATTATATAATTCTAGACGTTTGGATTATTAATATAATATAAAGAAATTTAATATGGCAGATTTTTATAAAAAAAAAACCTTAAAAAAATGACAATAACAAACATATTAATATTAAAAAAATGAATAGTCCTTCATTATGATAAATTTATTATGATAATTTAAAACCATTTGTCTTTATCCTATTCGACAATTTTATAATAAAAAATAACATACATTATTGTATGTGAAATGATGATTGGGTGCATATCCAAATTCATCAACAATTAACCAGATAAAATTCAAATAAAAAAGTACCACGGATCAATCGAAGACCGTCAAAGCAGAATCCCGAACAATACGGCCGCAAATTAAAATAGGACCGATGAAAAAAATCTCGGAAATTTTGAAGAGTGTGTTTCCATACGGCCGGTAATTAAGCGCACGTGTACCATTTTAATGATACTGCCGCGGTTCAATTAGAAAGAACGTATTATAGTATCAAAGAGTATCGAGTTAGCCCTCGAACCGTGAGTTTTGTCCCTTTTTGTTCATAGAGTACGCATACTGTAGTACACTGTACCGGCACTGTATAGTAAATGAACCCTTTCCTCGATTTATGCTAAAAAAAATTATTTCGAAATCGAGCGGGTTAATATGAGATCATAATTTTGGAATATTAATGAAAAAAAATATTACCGTTATTAATGCCATTTCTATATAAACCATAAATATTTTGATTTTCTTAATATTAAATGTATTACGTATAATTTGAAGAATAGCTTAGTTCGTATACAACGCAAGCAAGTTTTGAATTATTAACATATCCTTTTGACAATTCTATATTTACCAAAATATACAACAAATGTTCCTAATTTCAAAATATTCTACGACAGTATCGTTTCATAAAAGTGCAGTATTAATCGAGGTTTATGTGTACTCTTTATTCGGAAAACTCTATAATCCAATAAGAGTGGAGCGAACGCGTGCCACCTTATATGTACCTGCGCGTGCGCTCTATTAATTAAGATTAGGGATCGTTTTTGTTATTTTATACACACCCCCTATCGTATATTTACGATAAAAAAAGTTTGAGAGCCGTCGATTATGGGTAGACTTAAGTACCCGTTGAAACGATCGAGTGCCATATTGAAAGCTTCGTTACAATAGCGCCTCTCGATTTTTCGTGGGAAATTTTCCGATTAGGATTTTTTCAATTAAACAATATACATTTAAATATTGTAATAATTAATTATTATATTTTTACATGTAAATAATTTACTTATTTCAAGTAATATATTTGACATAAATAAAATAAAATGGTTGATTTCACGTTAATATTTTTCGTTTTTGTATTGAAAAAAATATATTGTTGTTGGATTCCCACGTTATGTATGAAAAAAATGGTGACTGAATAAAAATATTCTCACATCTCAAAAAAATGGACCATCTTTTAATCGGATCGTTTTATAATAAACAAGCCGCATTAAAATCTTACGATTCAGAAACGCTTCACTATTGTGTTATAAAATCCGTCAAAAAGTTATCAATGCTTTTAATGCGAAACGCGTAACCGTAAAAATGCTGTTTTGTATCGGAAAAGTTTTTTTTTATTCGTATTCACTTTCGATTGTTTATTCAAGAGGTTCTCATCCCCATTGTATCCATTTTCTTTACATCGTTTATACTTTCTTGCGCGTGCGCATTGCGCTAGTACTATTTAGAAGTATTCATGCGCATGAAATCGCAGATTCCCAATTTATTTTTTCATGTGAAAAAGTAATTGTTTTTATCAAAATTTTGAAAATAAAGATAGAAGTATTGGAATAAAAAAAACAATAATTTTCAACTATCAAGATTTGATGGAATAGAGACTATGAATGTTATATGAAAGTTTGATTGTAATTTTTCGTACTGATAACAGTTTGAGGGGTTATGGTAGTTGGAAGCAGCAGTCGCCAACCATCGCTGCGGGCGGTAGGACACAAAGGACCCGCGCTGCCAAAACACAACACTTACAGGCCGCACAATGTGATCAATGAGGTAATTTCGCATTCAATGATCAGCAGTTTTTAACCTTTTAAATTTAATGTTATAATTATATCATGATCCATTTCTAGTTTCGAACATAATTCAGACTAATATTTTCATTCTATACACTAACGTTTTTAATAAAAATTTGTTTGTTTATAGTTTGAACATTTTTTTTTCAAGAGTTCCAACCACTTGTTTATCTAATGATGAAAAAATGTTAAAACTTTCATTAGTATATCAGAAAAATCTTGTTCTACAATAAAAATTAAATATGATCATGATTATGATGGAAAAATATATTTCATATATATTTTGAAAATGTCAAAAGAGGATCCTTAAAAAAATCGGTTAAAACTTCAAAACTAATAAGTCCAAATATAGTTTAATAACTCAAATTGAGAATCAAGTACTATTTAAAAAAATACTAATGGGTAATATTATAGTAAACATAATTATTATTATTGATTAATACTGCAGTGAATTTTTTTTCACTTTTTTTAAATTGAAATTTCATTTTCTTTACTGTTGAAAACAGTATAAAATAGAATAATTTTCCTAAATGAACATAAAGGAGGATAATTTTCCCTGGAAGAGGATAAAGGACAGAATTTTTGAGATTCTCAAAAAGAAGGGCAATCCTCAAAGGAGAACGTCTGGTCAAACTTTGTTAGTAACAAATTGATTCAATAATAAAATAGAAATCTGGGCATCGAAAAAGGTTTGGCATCACTAAGCGCATTACACGCTCCACATCGTCAAGTGTGCGTACGCATAATACACACTATATACGGGGACTTAATGCGATATAATTTGTTATATCAATATATTATGAGGGGCCATAACGACCATTATTTTGGCGGGTTAGTATATTTATTCGAGCGCAAAATATCGCGTACGTTCTGTTTAGATACATTAAAGGGCCGACAAAACGATAGGGCACTAAGAACACCGCAAAATCAACAATTATTTTCGAGCGAAAAACCGCCGAAAATCGAATAAATAATGCCTCCATTAGACGCACGCGTATACAATACGAAAATATAAAATGGCGGAAAATAATGTCCATCTGCTTGTTCCTGGAATTTTCCAAGTGTTTCACGCTCCATACTTTTTTTTTCAATAAATATGAATATTAAAAACTATTATTTTTTTATTTCAAAGTCAAATTGCTTATTTATCAAACAATTAGATGTGAATAATTAAATGAAATTTATAATTTGATAACTAGACATATTTACCAACAAAATGAAATCAAAAATAATATATCATTTCACAACAAAATTTTTAAAAATTCACATTAATATTTTATATGGTGGTCGTATAAAGCGCGATGATGATCACGATGACAATAAATTTCGCGCATTTTTCCCCGACTACGAATAAAACACGGACTGTTTTCAAAAATAATAAAACAAAAAAAAAAACAACGGCATACAACGCAATAATTAAGATTATAAATGGAAAAAGCTGGTCACTCGCAAACAGGCGAAAAATGTTTTGCAATAAAAGCGGAGCGAATTTATGTATCGGGTGCCGAATGCCGGGGACGTCACCTAATTGCTTAATATATTGCCTCGAGGGGTGAAAATCGGGATTTCTCAAACCGTGGGGCGTGTCTGAACTGTCTATGAAATCTGGTGATCAGACAGATGAACACATGGCAGTTAAACACACAACACTTTACAGACGAGTATTTAACATATAACAGCTGAATACACGAATTTCCAATTGTCACAGTACTCAACTGTCATGTGTTCAAGTATCGTGTGTTCAACTGTCATGTATTTATCTGTCACGGAACCGTAAAATCTTCATTGAAATTGAAGAAACTCATACGATTTTTTTTTAAGGGATATCAAATTAAAAAACAATAAATTATATATGATCACATGATTTAAAAAAATTATATTGGGTATTTTGAATTATATGTGCAAGTTCTATGTTGTCGGATCGATATGTCGCTTTATAAATATTTTTATGTGTCGACATAGAATGCTTTAATTGCGAGCATAGTTTTTTTTTTAGTATGACATTAGAGAATATTTGACCACACCCGTTTATTTTAACACCACTCGATCGGTGAATCGAAAATGCAGTAGTGGCACGTGACGGTTTCGAAAATTTGATGAAAGTTATTCATGTATCATAAACGAAAACGATTTCATAATAAGCAACTAGAGCAGTTAAACTGGCAATCAATATTATACACATAATATTTAATACATGTCCATGAAATTGTCGTTATTTTCTAATTGCTAAATAGATATGAACTTTGAAAATATTTAGTTAGAATTTATAATTTTATTAAAAGAAAAAAGGATTTTCACCGTTGTTGGATGAAGATTTTTGAATTATTTTTTTTCTTTTCCATTAAATATTGGAAAAACTCTAATACCCATATATCATATCCAGTACATTTTTTGTTTTTAATTTTCATCCATGATTTTCAACTCAGTTCTATTTTTTTATTTTGCAATCTTTCAGTTTCTAGTATTTCACCTATTTATTTCACCATATATCGTATGATCAATTTATCGCCATTTCAACCATGCATCTGATAATATCTTTCAACTGATCCCTTTTTCTATATTTTCTGATTAACCTTCACACGCAATAAATTATCCTGTAATCAATATTTCATCAAAAAATAAAACGCATTTCCACGCAGAAAACAACACGTCCTCCGGCCGCCATTTTCAATGGCCGACCATTACCAATATAAAATCGTCCACTAAGTGTCCGCCATTGGTCGACGGGTCTAATCATAACTTTAACCGTAGCAATCTAATGGGGCACTCAAATTAACTAACTGAATTAAGTGCGCCCCTGGGGAGATACCGAACACGCGACACACACACACATACACACTCACGAAACACAAACTATATATGCATATCACAAAATGTATTTTACGGTATTTCACGTGGTCGAATGTGCGTTAAGCATGGTGAAATTATGGTGAAATGAGTGACCGCTTTGATATGCGTGTATTTTTGTGCATTTGCATGGAGAACGATCGTGTGCGCTTTAAACGGAATGTGAATTTTTTATTATGTTTCTGTCGTGTTTTTGTGTTCGTTCGCGATTAAAATTTTCGAATTGATAAGTTTTGAATGGCGTTTGAAGGTTTTTTGGGACGATCGTGTGTAATTTTTTGAAGGGCCTATATTAATTTTCGATTAATTGAGGCATGCGTTTATAAATGTAACATTATGTATAGCGATGTTATTTAATCGTATTATTTTTCATAGTACATAATTATACATTAATATAAAAATATAGAAAATTAATATAAATAAATAAAAAAACCTTATATTCTGTAATCATATAAAAATATTTAAGTTTTTCTACTATGACAATGAATACTATTTCTATTTATAGTATTGTTTCACAATAAATACAAAGCTTCTCAAAATCCTCTCGTTAATTTTTAAAGATCTTAATGTATCAAAGTAATGTATTTTCATAAAAATCTCATGTAATATATATTTTCTCGAAGAATTAAAAGACAAAATACACCCATATATTATATAATTAACAATGTCACCTACGTATAATCCAATATATTTATTGCAAAATTATTTTATTTTTAAAAATATTTTTTTAAGCCCTGTTCGTTACACACAAGACTCTTATCATTTATTTAAAAACACATAATTTTCTTTCTTTCAAAACCTTTTCATTATCATTTCCTTTCAATAAATAAATTAAATCTATAAAAGCACAAAATTGCGACGGCAATCATTACTTAAAAAGCGGAGATAATTGAATAATAATATTTGGCGAAAGAACAAAAGGGCAAATTAATAATTTAATCGTCGCGCACTAGCAGCGTTAAAGAGGGCGATTATTCGAATCATACCACCCACCCACAATTACTCACCGACCCACCCCCCGAGCCACCCACTTGTAAATGCTTGTTGTCACGCGAAACGCCAATAAACACAAGTCTTTCATACAAATTAAATTGCGCTCCACAATCCGGGAGCCATTTTACATCAGACGATTCGCGGCCGCAATTCCGATATTTTTTTCCGGAAATTAGCATATTACTGTGTTTAAATCGATTCGAATAAACAAATGGTGATGTTTGCGAATTGCAAGTTACATAGACAAAGTGTTATGTTTTAAAGTGGCGTATCTCTATTTTTCTTTGTTTCGAGATATTCGAGGTTTTGTATTTTTTCTAAATTTTTCAAAATGTTGCTAACCTATGATTAAACTATTTTTCTTTTCCGAGATTCTAGTTGATATCAAATATAAATGAAGTAATAAAAATTTTGCATTAAACATAACTGAAAATTTATCATGCCGCTTTCATTTATGACGAAACTTGAAAAACATTATGAGCTGTTAAAAATAAAATCGACATAAATTCCAATTTTGAAAAAATATTGCTAAACCTCGATTAACATGGATGTTCTCTTTGTATGTTCATAATAAACAAACCCAACACATTTTAATATCCCCATGAAATTAAAGAAATATATTTCGCTGTAAAGTATAATTTCATATCAGTTGTACATATTTGAAAGTGACAAATTTCTACTTACTATTTACGTTCGTAATCCGAACATTTTGGACTTATAAATTGACTATGTAATATTATTATTATTACCAATCATAATATTATATGTAGGTACTATAAACATTATTATCCACTATATAATTGTTCAAATTTGTCTAAATCCGTACTTAAATCACCAAAAAGCATGAAAAATTTCAATATAATATTTTATAGCGAAACACCTTCCGTTGATATCATGGCAATATTATATTATATTTTGTTAACTTTTTTTGATTATAAACATACAAATAGAGCATCCGTGTTAACTTAAATTTAGGCTTAACTGATTTTTTTTTTTCAAAATTAGCGTTCACGCAACTTTTATATGTAATATAAAGGCTTAAATATTGTGTATGGAATAGTTTTGTTGCAAATTCGGATTTGTTATTCGACGATAAAAGGTCGTGTGCGAAAATAGTCAACGGTCACATTGTGTGGATGTTTTTTTGCTGGTTTTGTAACACGAGGAATAATCGTCAATTCTTCCTGTATTGTATAACTTTGATTATTTAATGGAAAACGCAAACGTCCAAATTTCTGAGTGCAAAATCGCTCACAAAACTGAGAAGTGATGAACAAAAAAAGTCACTCTTAGGACATTCAATACACACTCTATTTTTTTGAAATAATCCTTTCAGTCCGACACAATAAATTCTTATGAAATCTATTCCGCAAAAAAATTTCCATTAGTGTTATTTTTTCGCGCACATTAGGATTTCTAAGGATTTTCTAAAGACGTAAACAAAATACGTTTTGTCATTCGATAAAAGTTCGAATGTGGAGATATCAAAATATTGACATATTATTTCGAAATTTCAATAAAAGAAAGGAGACTTTTAAATTTATTTATTTTATTTTATCAAAACAAAGCATTTATATTTCGATAGGGAATGAAATTTCAACTAAAAAATCGTTTTAATTATGAAAATAAAACCTTATAAAAATAAAAAAAAGCAATTCTTTACTATAAAAGTGAACTTAGGAAAGCCTTCAAAGATCAAGTTTAAATTAAGTTATATGAGAACGTTAGGGGAAAAGTTTAAAAACGTCAAAATTTTCAAAAGCCATCTCCGATGAATTTTTATTACCCAGCTTATGTCTCAATTGCATACTTATATAATATATTTTTTTCAATATTTTGTATTACTATAACGTACAGTTTTTGCGTGTTTGTGTACAATCAACGAAAGTGTAAGCTACACCCCACCACAGCTATTATATTAGAACCTCGTAAAAAAAAGCAAAAAAGAGAATAACAAAATGTATAAGTGTTGCCGTGTATGTCCATACAAATATAATAAATTTAATATATATTATAATAAAAAGTAATTCAGTGTTCCGGAATGTTTTATAACGAACTTAAAATATATTTTATTTTTGCCTTGATTTGTAATCAATGTAAATTCACAGTAACACTAATCCCATACATATAACGTTAACGAGTCGCGTGAGGTCCTTTCGGCCGCCTTATAAAACGTAATTTGTGTGTTGGGAACAATGCGAAAATGGGAAAATATACGCGTCAAAATAATATCAAAAATGGCAGAAATATTCGAGAATCGAACAATAAGACAAAAACCTGGAAAAAGATTTATACGTTCGATTTATGGCTCAAGTGAATATTTATCACCTTTTACGTGATTGAAAATGTATTTTTACTGCCCTTTTTATAATAAACATTAAAATTATTTTAAAATATTTTTGACTTGTTTCGTCTAATGCCTTTAAATTTAAATTCAAATTCTGTTTTACTATTTTATTAAATATAATGACATCTATTGTTGTCATATATATTTATTATAACAAAAAATTTGTTCATTTTCGAATTGGACATCTATTGAAGGAAAGTTAAACTATTTAAAATTTATTTTCGTTAATTCGAAATGAAAGAGAAAGCTTTCGATAATTTTTGATTTGTGTCGCTCAATAGTAAAAAAATTATAATTTCCATCAAAATGAATATTTACACGATTTATATTTTTCATAAATGCAAATAACCAATACGAGTAATAAATCTCATTTACATTGAACATCTCGTTTACATTACAGAGTTTTTTTTCAGTGATTACGTCAATATTGTTGACCTATGAAAAGTAAACATTATCGAATTTGAGTTTTTGTATTTATTTATTTATTTAAATCAAAATGACAGAATCGATATATTTAGAATATTCTCGCTTTGTCACGAAGGATTAAAAAAATCCTTTTCTATTATATCTATTGCTAACGTAGCTGCCTTTTCTTGGTTTTATTTCTATTTTTCGGAATTATTATAATATTAAAAAATAGTGATTTTGCCGATCTGTTATATTCAGATATTTTAATAACGTAAGTATATTCTAAAAACCTGATTTAAAAAAACTAGATTTTTTTAACCAATCCAAAATAACCAGACTAAACCCGAATCAATAAATAATAAAAAATCAATGATTCGACATATTCGATAAACTTGTTTCTTGAGTTTATAAATTATACAATTCGTCCATTACGTTATTGAAAAAATGGCTTCAAGATAAGTTGATAAATATGTATGTCCGAAAATCTTGACATGCTTGACTTAGTTTTCCATCTAGAAAATGTGGTTCAATCTTGACCTTTATTTATATCAATACGTAATACGAAAGCACATGAAATGATGTACTACTGTGACAACATTGATCGCAGAAGTAATCTGTAAAATAATTTTCTTTTAAACTATGCTTAAAAGTAGGTCCCATCATTTAAAAAAAAACTATTTTTGCAAATTTATATACTTATTTTGGCGGTGTTACCATTTCTGGGAAAATCTCAAGAGCGATTTTCACTGTTTTTATTAATTTATCCAGAATAAAAACAATGAAAATTAAAATTCACAACCGTTTAAGATAAAGATGATCAATATTTTTAAATAATATCGCCTTGAAAAGTAAGGCACCGAACTCGAGTTTAAAAAAAGTAAATTTGTTTATCCGACATTGAAATACACGATGCCCTTCATACGGTCAACGACATAGCATTTATGTTAATTTATCAGTTAAAAAATAGCGAGACCGGTAATCTTTCAAGTCTTTTCCGATTTTTGCTTTTAACCCTAAAAAATCAAAAAGTTTCATAACTTCCTACTCGCAAATTTTAATTAAAGTCGACACTTTGAATCGACCGAATCCGTGTCGACAATATTATTCGTTCAATCAATGACGACCCCATTTCCAATCGAATAAAAATTCTCAGAATTGCAAGAATATACACCATAAAATATTATCTGCAGTAATATGTTTTGAGACAGAACTTTTTGGTTTTTATCTGCATTAAATTTAGCATATAATTTGAATTGTACTAGAAATTGAACTCATCGTAGATCATTTTAATTTATCATTTTTTTTTAAATCGAGTGTTGTTTTGGTAAATCAATATTAGTTTTTAAAAAGCTTCATAATATATTAATATATTGTATATAAAACCTAAACATCATAATGAAATATGAAGCAAAAATATATTTTACAACAACAATTTGGAAGTGTTAAAATATTTCGCTCATTTAAGTGTTGACCTCTTCAGCGATTTTATTAACAACGATTCGATCGAGAGACAAGCATTACTAAATTACTCGTCATACAAGAAGTATCATTACAATATTTTAAATTGACATATTTGACTATAGTTTGAATTGACTCCTGATGGTTAAAATCTTCAACGATGAATAGAAACATATTTTTTATTTTCGTTATATTCATTTTGACAAAGTAAGTATAAACATATATTTTTTTCCATATATTTATAATATATAAATTAACTATTTTGGCATTCTTTCAGATCGATTGATTGCAATCAAACAATTGACTATGATGTAGTTAAATTCCCTAAAGATTTTCTTTTTGGCGTATCTACGGCGTCATACCAAATAGAAGGAGCATGGAATATCGAAGGTAAATTATTCGATTGTAACAATACATTTTAAAAATATACGATATTTTAATTTTGAGCAATTTTCAGGACGCGGAGAAAGTATTTGGGATAAAATCATTCATGAAACTCCTGAAGAAGTCAAAGATTTTTCGAATGCAGATGAAGCTGCGAATTCATATTATTTGTACAAAAGGGACATCGAAATGATGCAAGAACTTGGAGTGGACTTTTACAGATTTTCTTTATCATGGTCTAGAATTTTACCGAAAGGACGCACTGATATGATAAATCAGGAAGGTTTAAATTATTATAATCGAGTAATTGACGAATTGATTGCGAAAAACATAACTCCTATGGTCACTTTGTATCATTGGGACTTGCCACAAGTGTTACAAGATGAAGGCGGATTTTTGAATTCGAAGCTTCCGGATATTTTTGAAGACTTCGCTAGATTGGCCTTTTCATATTATGGAGATAGAGTAAGTTTTTTTTTATCTGTATATAATTTAAATTTATACCAGTTGAACATTGAAATTATTTGTTCCGAAACGTGATTAATTTATTATTCGTTGTGATTTTAGGTGAAGAATTGGATCACTTTCAATGAACCGAAAGAAATATGTTTACATGGTTATGGAACAAGAGAAAGAGCGCCTCAATTGAATTATCACGGTTATGGAGAATATATTTGTACTGCGAATTTATTAAGTGCTCATGCTAAAGCATATCATTTATATAACGATACTTTCAGACCTGAACAAAAAGGTTAATATTTTTTATAAAAAAAAGCGGCACAATACATAAAAACTCAAGGTCCAAATTGTTATGATAATATTATAATTATGTTATAAAAACATTCATGTTAAAATTATTACGATAATTTCTAATATAATTATTTCACGTAAACAAATTTAGATTTAACGATCCGTAATTAATCCAAAAAAACATTGTTACACAACATAAGTACTTAATTTATATGTTATTATTTATTTCGATTCACATTGAATATTTGAATAATTTTTAAGGAAAAATCGGCATAACACTGAGCACTCAATGGGCCAAACCTGAAAAAAATATCGAAGCGGATATAAATGGTCGAAGGGACGCTATTCAATTTCATGTGAGTCAAAAATTTTAATTGATTGATTAGTAAAAATTGCGTTAAAATACGTTTGTTTAATAAACAGAGAGTATTACAAACAAGGGTTATCAGTTGAACTTGATAACAGAATTTAGACAGATCGGGCCACATTTTCGAATTAGATATATTAAAATGTTTTTGTTTTTTTTTTCAATTTCAGACTGGATTATTCGCTCATCCTATATTTTCAAAAGAAGGAGGTTACCCCAAAGAAGTTATAGCCAGAGTACCTAAAAATAGATTACCGGAACCTCGAGAATGGCCTCCAGTTAAAGGAACAGCAGATTTTCTCGGAATAAATCATTACGATTTACTTTTGGTCAATAGAAATGGTTCGAAACCCGTAAGAGAAATACCTTCATTTGAAGAAGACATCGACGTTAACGAATTATATGTGAGAAGATGGTCAAAAATTTGGTTGGAGGTATGTAAACGAATATTAAATTTAAATAATATTATGTGTTTGAATAGTAAATCATATAAATTTTTCTGTTTTAGATCGGCCCTTCTGCTTTTGGAGAGTTGTTAGACTTTTTGAAAGAAAATTATAACGATCCAGAAATTATTGTAACAGAAAATGGTATTCCTACTGGTCCGGGTTTGAATGATTATTTGAGAGGGTGGTATTTCAAAAGATACCTGCTTGAAGTACTAAAAGCAAGAAATAGAGGTGTTAAAGTAAAGGGATATTCGGCATGGAGCTTGATGGATAACTTTGAATGGTTCAGTGGATACACGTAAGAATATTTTTCCGATTTTTAAAAGAAAAATTTGCTTTTTAATCACAGTTGAAATTTATTTTTTTAGGATAAGATATGGTCTATTCGAAGTAGATTTCAATTCACCAAACAAGACTAGAACTCCTCGTTTATCTTCATACGTTTATAGAAACATTGTCAAAACGAGAACTATAAATCCAGATCATATGTTGAACGTTGATTTCAGTTCAGGTGATGATTTGAAAAATTTATCTCCTTACCAGTTCAAACCAGATTTCAGCAAAAAGCCTACATGGAAAAAAATAAACGATAATGAAATTAAAGAGAATCAAACTAAAGAAGAATTCATAATTGATCGACTTATAGATGCTCTCAATTCCCAAGTTGTCACTTATAATACACCGGCATTTGAATAAATTATAAATTGTAATATTTTTAAAATAGTTCCTATAATAATTATTATTTATTTAATCTGTATTTAAAAAAATAAAACATTTGAAATATTCAGATTATCATTTTATTATCCAAGACGAGAACCTTTATTTTAGAATTAAATTGAAAAAATAGATGTCTCTTTAGTATTCGAAGGAAAATATAATTATTTGTTAATTTTTTGATAAAATATAAATAGGTAAAATAGGGTTTCAGCGTCGTACATTTATACAAAAGTGAGTTGGCAGCATTGATTGATCTTGCATCTTTGTCACTTTGCTGCCAGTTACTTTCTTGGGGTAGTTGCCTTGGGTGCATTTTGTTCATTCTTTGCTGTCTCGTTTAAATATTATATTTGATACAGAATGAAAATGCACAGCCAAATGTAAATTAATAAAGCTGAAAACATTCAATAGAAAAATTAGTATTACGAATCAAGTGACATGAAAATATCAATTTTTAAATCATATTTATTTTACTTACCCACTATACCACACCTACTAAAGGTAGGTAAGTTTCAGTAGCCTACTAAAGTTTAGTATAAATGTAGGATACTAAAACCTTATTTTACACATAAAAAATCATATTGAAAAATATTTCAAATAAAATGTGTACCATTCTAAAATATGTTAATTATGACTCAATTCGACAATGAGACAAATCATTATCGTCTAATAATGAAGACGATGTTTATTTAAATAACAAAAAACAACTCCCACGAGTAGACATTTCCAATTAGCAATCGCGTTCGAATATTCACAAAATTCCGATAATACAACATAAAAAATATCAAAAATCGCATTCAAACGAAGGCACAGTCGAAAATATCGTTTTGCTCGTTAATTTAATTTTCGCCCGACTGATCGTCACATTTCTGTTTTAATTCTCGTTCGACGGTAAAAAAACTCGAACGATTTTTCCCGCCCCCTTTTTTGTAATTATTTGTTTTCGATTCGAAGCGTCCCTTTTTGTATACACCTGTATATATTTATCGCATTAGTATACATATTTTTTTCATGAGCGCTTTCGGAATACGAAATGTTTCCGTTGTTCTGCGAAAAAATACAGCGAATACGTTCGTTATGAAACGCTGGGGTCGATTGGGACATTTTTGATTGAAATTTTTATTTTCGTTAATTTAAAATTTTATTATTGTATCGTTTTATATGTCGAGTTTTATTTATTTTATAATAGACTTTTATACAATTGTTTTGTTTATTATTATTTTCAAGAATCGAATATATTTGTAATTTATTGTTGTTAAAAAATCTGTATTATTATTAAAAATAAACGTATATATATCGGGAAAAATTAAGTGTTGTTTAGTGCAAGCTTCCCCTTACTTTTGATGTCTCCCGACTGCGATTTTTTCCCCGACTAGAGAAGCGCAACGTAAAATAATACCAATTAAAAATGTTTTCATTTAAAAAATACAAAATATAAAAAAAATCCAATTTATTTTCTCTTATCGCCGTACTACTGGGAGTGTGAAAAATCGCTTGCGTTTCCACTTTATTACGACACGTTGATTACAAAACACACTGATTTGAATCACACAAAACGTTTCATTAACTTATTTTTTTACGTTTTAATATTTTTTTATGTTAAATAAATGAAATTATACAGTTAATGAAACTTATTGATTGTATTTGGACTCAATAATCTAGTTTAAGTTTTCTACAAAACAAATAGATCTAATTTAAAAATTACACAATATTAATGAATATATTGATGCTCTTTTATTATAATTTTTATTTAAATGCATTAACAATGTTAAAAAAACCAGAATATTATCCAATTTTCGTATCAGGGTGTGCATTTGTTTCGAATGCATTTTTCCTGTCTCTGAATTATGAAACTAGACACGGCAGCGATTCGTTAGTAACGGAAACTGAGAGGTATTCTTAATTTGATATCAAATATAAAAAAAATGTACACCATCTGAAAATTCATATAAATTGATATATACTGTACATGGTGTGATAACTTTGTTAGCATATTTTCACACAAGTAAAATCAAATATATATATGCAATTCTAAAGAATTGGTTTTTGCATATAAATTCCACGTTCAAAATCATCACAATAAATATAACAAAAAAAAAACAATAGATGCATTCCATAATTAGTATTATCAACGAAACGACCGATTTCTTCATCAGATCGAGTTTTCTATTCTCAAATTAGACAAACGATAATAATTCAAATGTACGACAATATAAATATATTCGTTTCGGTATGCTAATTGGCCACAAAACCGTGTCTCTCTCGGCTCGTTAGTCAACCGATGACGCTTCAATTACTGTCGTCTCGTGCCGGATATTGTGCGACACTATTAACTCAGTTGCGACCATTTGTCGTCCGCGACGACAAATCGAGTATGTCCAAAGACGAGCGGTTCTCAAACTGTGAAAGAACCGGGAAATTCGGTCAAAGGGATCTGGAGAAAAGTCGGGAAAAGCGAATGAAGAATTTTCGTGATTATTAGTTTTATGCTTTGCACATAGATGTCACTGAACGTGCGAAATGATTTTTTTGAAATTGTTTTTATTATTGTGTCGAAATTTTGAGAATAGTTTTTAGTAAGAATCGTCTCGCCGTAATAAATATGAGCTACGTATAAAAATAACGCTTTTACAAAATGGCTTAAATTAAAATTTTCGAAAACAAATCAAACTCGACAGCGCATTATGAACGAGATAAATGATTTAAGTCTAGGCGAAAAATATATTTCGTATAATAAAATCGTTTACAACAACACTTTAGCACGCAATAAAATTAATTTGATTTTGTTTACGAGACCCACTTGATAACATAAATAATAAATTAATTTAGAGGCCATTCGTGTCGTTCTAAAAACAACTTCAGTAATAGAACTACACCATGTTTTCTTTTTGCACGGATTCGAAATAACACGGTCTAAGAAAAAGAATCGATTATTTTTTTTACATTGATTTTTTTCACTTAAACACGGATTTAAAAAAAGAAAAAAATCACATATTGGACTGCATTATGTGCAAGTGATTTTTCGCCAAAAAAAAACAACAGAAAACGGGCACGTTTATTATCTAGCAGTGATACTGAATGACTACATAATTATGATAAATATATTTTTCAAATAAATGAAAAATTACCGTTTTTTAATTGCGTAGTTGGCACCTATCTACCATTTTTATATGTACACCTTATCTTTTTTTGCACGGTAGTCTTTGGAACGTATCCCCCGTGCAAAAAGAGAATTTGGTGTAGTTTCATATAAAAAAAATCCAATTTTCGAAATCAACATTATATACTAATATATAGGCCCGATATTAATAACATCGGGCTATTATAAGATTATATAAGATAAGATTATAGCCGTTATTATAATG
>JAOXNN020000020.1:380261-396180 GCA_028571205.2 Hydropsyche betteni | reverse complement strand
ATTACAGTTGATTGTAGTTATTATGTATATTAATGAGTTATGAGGGTGAAACTCTATGGTGAACGTAGAAAGTTAACGTATCTTATGAGTCTCATTGGTGATACAGTAAAAGCGAACAAAATTGAGATTGTGATTAGTCTGGTTATTATTATCGGGGTGAACTTCCATGTTGAACATAAATTCGAAATATTTCATGAATCAAAAGTGAAGTTGTAAATGTGAGCAAAATTGAAATTACAGTTAATCAAATTATATTTTCTCAGACAGAGAACTTTCATACTTATGTAGATAGATTAATTTGGTTATCATATTAGTGATTATTGTGAGGGTGAAATTCATGATTGGCGTAATTTTGAGCATATTCCATGACCAAGGGGTCATGCTGTAAGTGTGAGTGAAAAGCATGCTTGGTTTATGAAATACGTAAAAGTTCATCATGGAGTTTGTCCTAATCGAATATTTTGATCTTGATTAAATATGTACGTAGCATGACCGATGAATTTAATTCATTAATATATTCGTAATTATGAATAATTCTGGATATAATTTTGTATTTTTTTCTAACTATCGAATTAAAAAGATGATTCGAAACATTTGATTAACTAACATGATTTTAAAAATTTGATTAAAGATATATTAATTAGATTATTGAACTATGTAATTCAAATTTGACTAAAAAAATTGAAAATCCCCTATATATAGCGGATTTCTGTGTGTCTGTCTGTCTGTCCGTCTGTCTCTCTGTGTATCGGTGTCGATGACGTTCGCGACTTTAAAACGACGCGTCGATTCCCTATATATAATTCTTCATGCATATATGTTCTTTATGCGTATACACTTAACGTCTATAATATCATGTTTATAAAATTGTCTCTAATGACTTATGCAATACGTCGATTATTACTCAGTGGAAAAAATATTTGAATCCCTTATACATACATGTATATAATCACCGATGACAGATGTCTGTGTCAATAACGAATGAATTGGTTTTATTTATTAAATATATTCAAATCGAGTACGGGCATCGGGAAGCCTATATGTCACAAACAAATAACAAATGAACTATATTGATTTTATTAATTAAATATTAAATATTCAAATCGGGTACACATTGCGGGTTCACACAATCGGGTTTTCACATTTTATCGTTTTCCGTTTCTTAACAAAACCACAGCCAATGCTATTAACATCGGACCTATATACTAGTTATATATAGACTATAATATTATACGTTTCAAACACTATTGAATTTTAAGACATTGTTTTTAATCATTTATTTCCAAAGTAAATGGATTCAAAATCATCTCTTTCCATTATAATAATTTGATCGCGATAACATAAGATGCATCTAAAAATACGAAACTGCTCACTTTTCACTCATAACATCAACTCAACTTTTAAAAGCGTACTCTCATATGCACTACCCTGAAAAAAAAACGAAGAAAAACGACAACAAACACACCCTGCAAGAAATTTCCTCCAGAAATCATATATCAAGCTCGCGAGGGCAACGAGCGAAAACGCACACGTGAGAGCATATTTCACCCGCGTAATCGTAATTTTTAATAAAGTTTTCCGCGGCGAGAAAATTTCATTAGCATTTTCATTGTTCCTACGCCAGGGGTGGTTATTAGGTTGGCTTTTTTATGCGCGCCGCCCACCCCGTAATGAAAGTTCCCGCCCACTTCCCGCCCACCACAACTTGCCGGGTTAATAACGAGAAATTAATATCACTAACGATGTAATGTGCCCCACTGCGACCCCATTACATGGGATGTGTTTGCGTACAAAAATGTTATCGCGACGAGAGGCTTTCGTGGGGTTTTCGCCTTTTTGCTGTCAAGGGTTAATTCCGATCGGTTGTTAGGTTAATGAGGTATTGATGAGGCTGTCGTTTTTCGTTCGGTGGTTTTGGGGATGTGTGGTTTTGGTCGATGATTCTTAGGGGTCCCAATCGAATATCCGATTATCCGATATTCGGATGTATTCGCCGCTTTTTAAATATTCGTAAGTTCGAATATTTATGAAATTAATCGGATATTATTCGTGTTTTTACTAAGTACATAATTTAGAAAGTTTCTTGGTAATAAAATTGTCTTTATATTTATGATGAAACCTGGACTTTTAGAACTTTTTGTTATTTTTGTTTAGGATACTTGACGAATTAGATAATAATGGAGATGCAAGTGAAGAGATCAAAAAACGACCTTAAGTCAAGACAAAAAAAAATAATATTTACAATAATATTTTATTTTCATCACTTTATATTTTTCAAAATATTAAACAGATATCTAATAAATTATATATTCGGATATTCGATTTTCTGAATATTTTGCCAATTTCATATTCGATATCCGGATAATTGATTTTACGAATATTTGGGATTCCTAATGATTCTGTTTGTTGTGTAGATGGAATCGTTTGTTATTGATGACGAATATTGCTTTAAGTAATTAAATATTCAAAATAATGAAAAAGGTTTCAAAAATTTTTAAAGGTAGGCTTCATTTTAATTTCAAATTATGGATGTATTTACAAGCTCACTATAGAGTCTCATCCTTACAAAGATTCAAATATTATTTTGATAGAATATATTTTTAAAAAAATTATCATAAAAATATACCAAAATATCATCGATAAAAATCAAAAGAAAAAATTCAAAGCTCTTTTTAACAAAAATGAATATTGAGTGTTTTCGATTATTTTTCCTTCCGCCTACTTATTTCATTAAAAACATATATTCAAAAGCAAAAAATTTTCTATTTATACCTAAAAGTATCAAATAAATCATTGAAACCACTCATATGGAAAATTTACACGCATTCAAATATTTAATAGCGTCGAGTCCGTTATTGCACATTCATTTAAATTATCGTTAATAGTTTTTCATCGGATGAAATTTATCGCGCATCGAATGACATACTCGTACACATTTCAAGCTGGATTTTTGCAATTTAAATACACACAAACTGAATATTTAAACGATGCCTTTTTTAATGCGAAAATGTCAGCGAGGAAACGGCGCCATTAAGCATCTCAGTCGTCGGCCATTTTACGGGCGTTTTCGTTTTCGTTTTTCGAAATGCGATTATAATGACGAATCAGGCGCATTATCCACATGAATATGCAAATTCTACTTTTATCCGGTCTTTACAGTCTGCGCTTTGAAATATTCAAATCGCGAAAGTAAATATTTGAAGCGAGCGAACAGTTTTGCTCGACGCCTTCAATTATTAAAGCTTTGGACTGGACGTATTTTAGAAAGTGTCGATTTCATTTTTTGGTATTTATTTTAAATATGGGATGCATTCAGTTGAATGAATGTTTTATTGGGTATGAAATTGATATGGAATCGATGCATCAATAAAATATTTACGAATTTTAAGTGGCAAGGTAATTTCTTGGTATTGGATGAATGAAAATAACATTTACGAAGTCTCGTTTAGATTTTTTTTCTTTGAGGAAATAAATAGTTAGATAAACAAAGAAAAAGTTTCATTAACTCTCGTTTTCAAAAATTCAGTATGAATTATAACATCTTTTTAAATAACAATAGAAAAATTTAATTTCAAGAAACAACTCCATATTCTTCACCTAAGAACACTGCGCAAGAAGACATTTAATTAAATACACTTTTAAACACGCGAATGAATCTCGCAAGAGAGTTTTCGCGCAAAAATTCACAATTAACACGGAAAGACATTACATCACGTGAATTAGACAATCTTTTAGTAGCATACGTGCGAAATAAATTTTACAATAAATTTTCGTTACGTGCGTCACGTTGAAATGACGTAAATCGAAAAGACACACGTACATACGTACAAAAGTACGCACGTGCACGTTTCGGCTCACATTTAATGTTGATTAATTAGTTTTTCCCATAAACGAGGAGCTTTCCGTAGTGTCGTGTAGCGTTTAATGGTCCGTACACGTGTACGAACGTGTTTTCCCATCGTATGGGTGAACGGTACCTGGCAAGTGCCTTTGCGATTGTCATTATTTACGGACGTGGTCTGCTAAAAAATTGGTAAAGGACATTAATAACGCATTAATTTGTTATGCTTTTTGGTAATGAGTGTTTTTTTTTAATTTCATAATTTCGGTTTTGTTAAACTCTTAACAATGTATTGTATTGTTACGCAAAGTTTGTATAATCGCGTTTTCTATAAAAACATTATTTACAAAAAATAATTTGAAGTCATCTGTCAAATATGACATATATGTATATCTTATGGTATACTTGTGAAATATTGGGAATGATTTGCATTGCTGATACTAGAGTGTCGCAATGTGGTTAAAAAGGACGTTTCGGATCACAGTTTTGTATGTTATAAAAAGAGTTCTTTCTGTAATAGAAGATGAGAGATAGAGTCACCAATTGAAAAAATCATTTATATATATAGATTTCATATGGTATTTAAATTTAAAAAAAAAACAACATTTGTCTAGATTTTCATAGAAAATTTGATGACACAAACTTAACGTAACAAATATACCCAATCCTCTTTTTACATTAGGGATACGTTTCAGAGAATACCATGTAAAAAAATTTATAGTAACCATATAAAAATTGGAAATAGGTTTTTATCAATATACTTGGATTAAACTTCCATCCAAATATAAATAAAAAAATGTGTAATTTTAAAATTTCGCTTTGCCTATAAGACGTCAGGTGACAATAACAAATGAACTATTTTGGTTTTATTAATTAAATATTAAATATTCAAATCAGGTACGGGCATCGGGCAGCCAATGCTATTAACATCGGGCCTATTTACTAGCAATTATATATACACCGAATCTCACCATTGTGATATAATAATATTTTTTTTACCATGTTAAAGAATCGCTTCTTTGAACCGCGCCGTTTCGAAACCGTCTAAAAAAAGCATTAGATACACAACATTCGCAACAAACAAAAACCCAACCAAACCACCACCAAAACCCAATAACACAAACCGAATATATCACACGACCGTCCCGACGGCCACTATCCTCGGAATTACCACAATTATTTACGACATTCAATCGAAATGGAAGGTCCTTTGAGCGGTTCGCAGACGTCTCGCAATTACAGTCAGTCTGCGAGAGCGGCCTTTTCACCTGTCCACCTGACGAATGCACGTCTCCCCTTGCACATGCACCTCTTATTACGTGCACCGAGATTGCACTCGGCCTTAAATTGCCTCGATCGATTCGATTCCGTTCGTTTCTGTCTAAACGTCGACGGTTTGTACTGCAGGAGGCTTTGTTTGAGTGTTTGGTGTGGTTTCGGTATAATGGATTGTTTTGTTTGGATTGGGTCTTTGGAAGGATGTTAAAAATTGAGTGTGTCGGTTGATGAAGTTATGTTATGAGATGTATACAGTTGATTGTTGTTATTGCATACTAGTATATAGGCCCGATGTTAATAGCTGTGAATGTAAAGTTTGAATAAATGTATTGATAGCACAATATAATGTCGATTTTTCAAATTAAAATAGAAAAAATAAAGTGAAATTTGTTAAGAAACGGAAAACGATAAAATTTGAAAATATTTAATTAAGTAAATAGGCCCGATGTTAATAACATCAGTTGTGGTTTTGTTAAGAAATGGAAAACGATAAAATGCGAAACCCGATTGTGTGAACCCGAAATGTGAACCCGAAATGTGCACCCTATTTGAATATTTAATATTTAATTAATAAAATCAAAATAGTTCATTTTTTATTTGTTTGTGACATATAGGTAAAGCCAGAGGCAGTCGGTAATAAGCATAATATTATAGATGTTAACTATATACGCACAAAGACTATATTCGCGAGCGTCATCGAACAAACGAATACACCCACAGAAATCCGCTATTGTATATAGGGGATGTTATGTAATGTTTGTGTAGTTTGTGTGTTTTGTATGAAAAGCGTGAAAAAAATGCGTTTTATAAGAAATTTAAGCAACATTTGACAAATGATTCTTTCAATTGGCGATCTCATCTTTTAGAATGAGCTTTTTTATGACTTAAAAAGCTATGGTCCTCATCATACTTTTAAACCACACTCTGATATCAGCGATGGAAATCATTTCCAATCTTGTATAATATTTTCCATGGGTGTTATATATTTTAAGACAAGTCAACTATCATATTCGGTGACGCCTCGACGCTATAGGTAAATATAGCAATTGTAATGACGAAATATTCTGAAGGGTGGTAAAATAAATTTATTAATAGATTCTACGCTCGCTTTACTTTGACGATTACCGAAACCAGTAGGCAACATTTTGAACTTTGCCTACAGCGGCACATTATCTCGAAACGTCACTGATCTTATTTGACAGATGACGTCAAACATTTAATTTTTCAAAAACACCAACAGATTACATGAAATCTCCCAAATGAAAAAAAAAAAACAAGATATTTTGTATTTTTCATAGAAAATGCCATTATAAAACAAGAATAAAACATATAAACACATTGTGTTTATAAATGATTATTACGAAGAATCTTTTACAAATTTGCGGCATTCGATCCGTTCGCACGGTTCGTTTTTAACTCGAAAACGCGTGGTATTTTAGCGAGAATCGCAGCAGCTCGTTCAAGTAATCCGTCGTTTTGCGCTTTTGAAGCATTCACAGAATAATTTAGAAGGATTTCGAAGCACTTCTGCGTACAAAGAACGTTGGATAATCGTCGGTCGTGCAAGCGGTAGACGGATTACTCGGGAAACCGTATATGGAAAGGACTCGCGGCCGTTTGACGACTGTGTCTCACCAACAGAGATATTCAATATGTAATGAATACTATATATTGTATGATGGTACTCTTTGATATTTTTTAATTGAAAGTATTGAAATTTTATGACATTTTAATGATTAACATCCGCAAACTATACAATTTTTATTGCAAGATAAAGGTATTTAAAAAATTCAATCGTTTTCTTTACTTATGAATTAATTTAGATGATTTCGAATACGTGATTCCTCGAGTTACGTGATCAGTTCGATCCGAAGGTTTTCGTATACGTGGAAGAAACCTTGGATCAGAGAAATTTTCGATATAATATGAGTCAGTTTCGGAAATTTGGTGAAAATAGAATGAACCTACATACATATATTATATTTAATAAACATTGATATTTTTAGAAATTATTATCTGAATACGTACATATATATGTATTATATACATATAATACAAACGTACAAAATCGTTTCTGAGTTAATATAGAGTCATATTTAAGTAAAAACTATTTATTAATTCGAGAATTAAATGTACATATGTTTTATGTTCGAAAGTTTATATTTGTTTAATGAACATATAGAAAAATATTCAAATTTTAAAAATCCATTTTCAAAACACTTATTTCTTAAATCATTTATGTGTGAATCCACGTCAGTCAAAATCGCGTATGTTGAGAACTTCCTGTACTAAATTTCATATTTTTTTCAATTATCTCAAATTAATATCTTTTATGTATATAAAATTAACCTTGTTATGTTAACCTTGTCACTTTATTGAGTGATATTTCAATAATTTTTAATTCAAATTAAAATCACTGCTTTGATATTTTTTCATAGATTAAAAAAAAAATGAATTGAAATAATTTTTTTTATATAATTCACATTCAATACATTGGCAACTAAATTCGGAAATTTACTACAAATCAACCATTTGATGAACCTCTCGCTAATACGTCGATTCTCCGTTAACTTACAATATATATCATCCACAATTTAAATTACACAAAATTCATTCAAACGATATACCAAAACTCAAAACTCGATGTGCTCTAAGAGCGAATTAATGCGATCGAAAGATGCATTTCGTCTATCGTCCTCATTCAATTAGCACATCGCTTTTAACGTCCCCCGGGTTGAAAATCCCGCGCGAAGGAACGTTTCAAATTGAAATCTCATAAAAGCTTTTTGCTGGAACCAACCCCTATACATGAAGAGATATCAGTGGAGAATAAGTACCGTTTCAGCAAGTATGTGACACAAATATAATTACACGTGCACGATCGTCGCAGCGAGCTTTTGATGCGCGACTGAGTTTCTGTGCACGTGTGCTTTTTTGTTTGTTTTTGTTCTGAAGCGAGCTTTATAGGAGTGGAATCGTTCGATCTATGTGTACACATTAGTGAAAATGGATATCAGATGCGATAATACATTCAATGGGTTTTAGTATATTTCATTTTTTAGTTGTTTTTTTTTCGAATCAATTTGAGTGTTTTGTTTTTGTATTTGAAACTAATGAATATGATATAATAACAATTCAATAATGATCTACAAACACTTAAATATATTTCATACTCAAACAAGCCATTCTAAAATTCCACATCTGAAATAAGAAAGGCAAACATATCATTATTCCGCAAAGCCACGATCTTTAAAAAAAATCAAACATTATATTCTATAATATTATATATAAAAGTGATATAAACATCAATTTTATAAGAATAGGTTAAACTTCGGTTTAATTTAACATAAATTTAAGTGGAAATACGCCATTTTCAAATAATATAATATAACAGATATGCAATAATATTATATTTTATAGTGAAATAATTTTCGTTTATTTTATGGGGATATTATACCGTACTATTATATAGGCCCGATGTTAATAGCATCGGCTGTGAATTGATAACCATACTATTGCGTGATAAAATAAAAATTGAATATATCTATGCAAAATTATTTTATAACCGTGCCGTTGCGTGTTATAATAAAACAAAAATTGAATATATGCAAGCATATTTTATAACCGTGCCTTTGCGAAATGTCTCCAGAATATAAGATTATATAGGATAAGATTATTATAGCCTTTATTATAATGATCATAAAGACTAAATTCGGAGCTCGCGTTATAGCCGTTCTCGTGTAGCGATTATAGCCGTTATATTTGAACGGCATACAGGCTAAATTGGAACGATAAGTCGAGAGCCTCAGCATACAAACACAGACATCTGTCATCGGTGATTATATACATGCATAGGGGATTCAAATATTTTTTCCACTGCGTAATAATCGACGTATTGCATAATTCAATAGAGACGCTTTTAAAAGCATGATATTATAGACGTTAAGTGTATACGCATAAAGACCATTATTATTAGAATAATATTCAATAATTTTATAGACACAAAAAAATAATCGTATCGACGCTTCGTTTTAAAGTCGCGAGTGTCATCGAACAGACGAACAGACAGACACACACACAGATATCCTTGATTATATTATATTATATTATATATAGGGGATTTAAACACTCAAATAAATCCAACTATTTACATCCAAACACCAAATACGACAAACAACAAAACCTCCCATTATCTCGTTTCCGTCAGTAAAAATTCAAATCCCGGTCACGATTTCCATACAAGAACCCCTGAGAAGCCTAATGAATTCCTTTTTTCCCGAGATTTCGCCACAATGAAACCGCCGTCGATATTTGCCCGTCATCGTGGGACCCCGGTTGACGTGTCAATCTCGGATTTGTGCCGATGACGGTGTTCGGGGTTGATAATGATCGTGGCGATGATCCCAGGTGGCGGTCACGGGCCATAGTGTACGTGACGTGATGACGTGTCAGCATGTAAATCACTGCACGGTCATTGTTGCGGTTAAGTGGCGGGGCCGGTTAACCCTTGCGCGACTGTGTAGTGTAGAATTTAGTTTAGATTCGGTGTGTTGAATTTGGATGTTGAAGGGTTTTTGGTGAAATCGAATTATTATACTAGCGGTATTACTCGGGATTTATATTTTGAATCAAATTATTTTTTTAATTTAATTTTTGCGGGCCGTCTTGTTTTGGGTTCCGGGAAATATGGTCACCCTATTTTAATGATGCTTAAAACATTCTCCACAATAAAAAATATATTTACATACCAATTTTCATGGCGATCGGTCGAACCGTATTGGAGTAATATGGCAACAAACAAACAAATATACAAACATCCATTTTTATATGTATAGATTAAGATGATCGAATTTATTATTGATTCTCGGCTTAATAAAAAGAATTTTTCAAAAATATATTATCAAATTTATTTAAAGTCGATACGTGAATATTAATACATGCGTTTCGCAGTGTTTGTGTACTCGCGTTTAACATTAAAGCGTAAAAGTCGTGCTTTTTTTTCTAAAATTTAACGTCATCTGTTGGTATGTTGTCCTCTTTGTTAGGTAATGTTAATAAAAATTAAATGTTTGATGTTATCTGTCAAATATGACAGTTGACGTGTTTTGCGATGTGCCTATGAAAGATTGTGAAAGAAATTGCTGACATAATACATGGTAATACAAGGTATTAAAAAAAGAACAGACTCAAAGTGCGGTTTTGTAAATCATAAAAAATCTCATTCTAGAATATAAAAATTGATTAGTTGTTAGTTGAAAAAAAACGTGACATGGATGTCAAATGTTTCAATGACGTTTAAATTTCGCAAAAAATTCTAGATTTTATCATGAAAATTTTGTCGATTAAATTAATATTTGAAAACAATTAATTTAAATATAAAAGCTATAAAAATTTTCGAATCTTATTTAAAATTGTAAAAATTCAAAAATAATCCAACCAACGCCACTTAAAGTGTTGATAAACCTTATCGAACTAAGGGTTCGGCCCCGACCGTAGTTTCGCATTAATCAAAGGTCAAATACGGGACCCTTTTGTCTCCGGGTCGTTTTGTCCTCGGCACAAGCAGCCCGATGAAATATAATCGGCCGCGACCGGTCACGACAGGGTTATCCATATCGAGATCGTGTTAAGGGAAGCCCATAATGGCGGAGGCGATTTGTCGGATCGCTTAAGAAAGTCGCGTGATGGCCGCATCTAACCGATTTTAATTTATGTATGAATTGTATACGGTACGTGGAGTGATTGATGTTCGAAAGATGAAGTGTTACTTTTGATAGTTCAGTGAGATAAATCGTTAAAGATGTTGATTTTTCAGTTGATTCGAATCGATTGCGAAATTTATTGATTTCAACATGATAATAAGTTATTTATAATATTAAAAATGTAAGAATTTTTGTTACATCGTGACAAAAATATGTATCGATCATTGTATAAAAGTTGAAACTATCTTTTACAAAATAGTATTATGTTTATATAAGTAATGATTACGATAAATGTGACTTAACTTCAACGATCAATAAGAATTGATATATTCAACAACCACTGACAATTCATTTGAATAATAGTAAATACAATATATATTCTTTGTATACATTTTTTCAATATAATGTATTGAAATAAACACTGCACAGTAATTGTAGAAGTGATATTGACATTCCGCAATCGGCATAGCTCACGACATTCGAAAGTAAATTTCGATTCAAATGTAATAAAATAGAACCAATCGAATGGAAGTGATTATGTGTGTGTCATTCTATATAATGGATATAATTATATTGTATAATACGGGTGTATAAGGAAACAGAAGTACAAAAGTGTCTAGTTCGTACGGCGCGTGAAAAGATTTCGAGGTTCTGGTTTCATTTTTTACTTATGGCCCAAACTTTTTTGTGAGCGAATTCCTACCGAACGAGAACGAGAGGTGTCCATTGAAACGATTAATGTTTCGTTTCGAGAAGGTGTCTCGGTGGCAACAAATAAACTAATTAATCCTGGAATGCAGCCGCGGGAATCCATAATACATAATACAGGAGCTGGATGGTGCGCGGGTTCCGTTGCCGCGTTTCATTTGACACATTTGTTCTGTATCAGCACTGAATGTACAGGGTTGTTCGTAAATCGTTTATCTAGAATATGTGTATTTTAATTATCAATTTCTATCAAATTTTCACGATCAAAATCAGATCCGAACAAATAATTTGTAAACAAAAAGTTTCATTGAATTATTCGAAAATTTATATTAAAAATTCATTTATTTTGTTTGAATTTTATTGAAATATATCAGATATTATTAATGAATATATATAAAAAAATATTAAAGGATTTATGATAAAGTGATGTAGCAAATGATGATGTATGAATATGTACGAATGTGATGTACGAATACCTATAAGTACCTATAGATCGGAACAAAAGGAATTAATTTAGTGTTAATAATCACGATTCATATAATAATATACATCTAAATTAATATATTTTTTTAATAAAAATAATCGGAAGTGTATTGTGTAAGCCCTGAACAATTTTCCGGCGCGTCTAGATTTCGTAAGCAATTCATTACCATCCCGAATGCCTACGCATCTGTCCCGGCAACTGTCCGCTTTTTTTCCACCATTTTATTTTTACAAATTTATTTATTTTTCTACCGTCTTCTACGGAATGTTTATTGACGTTAAAAAAATAGAAGTCTGGTGAGGGAACAGGGTAGGAACAAGATCGATACTATGCCTGAAAAATTGACTAACTACACGAGACGAACTAATTACTGCGAGCCGAAACTGTCATAAATCATACGGAAACTTCGTTAGGCGAACAAATTGCGACAACATACTCAATAATAATATGAGTGACAAATTCCCTACCTAAATCTAATTTTAAATTGCTCAACGTGTTTCAATCAAAAAGATTTTGACGAAAGTCTATTGCATATGATTGAAAATAATAATTTAATGAGAGATGAATGAAGAAGATGTTTTAATATAAAAAGTCAAAGTAATTAATTATAATAAGTTTATTGATAATAAGTATATAGGCTGTACAAATTAAGACATATTTATCATATTATAAATTGCTTTGTCGTTTTGTACACGCGAAAGTATTCATGTTATGTTAATTGGATACGAACATGTGTTTTGTCGCAATATTTTAGCGAAGCAATAAAATTCATTCAAGAATTTTGTCTTATTAAGGTTGATTTGTGCGTCAAATCAAATAAATAATAATATTTTATTTGGCGAAACACAAAAATAATAAATATTAACAAATATCATAAAATTATTATATATCATAACTCGATGAAACTTTTATTATTCTTAGAAGACAATTTAATAGGAAAATATTCATTTTATCTACGTGAAAGTTTGAGAAATTTTCATTGTAAGGGAGAATGTCTTGAAATAGACGTTCTAGTCACACACATTATTACAGTTTGTCACATCGAAGGAGACACGCAATTAAAATAAAACTCGAGAAAATGCAAAACATGACGATTTGTCGCGTGTGGTCTTTGTGAAGATTTTCTTTTGAATACAAATTTATTTAGACATGTCGTCTCATCACTTTGTAGTCATTCTTAAATAGACCTATTAATGCGTCCTTCATATAAAATAAAATATATGCAATAGAACATCTCCGGTTCACATCTATAAATTTTTTATAAGTCACAAAACTTTACTGAGAATTTGACGATATCAAAAGAAAGACACAATTTTGAAATCTTTAACTTTGACTTTGTTAAATAAAAAAATTTCAAATATTAAAAATCAAATTAACTCAAGATAAATTATACCAATTTGTAATAGGTATCTATTCTGTCCAATTGCGACATTAACATTCTTTCAAAAAAATCCATTGACAAATTTAGACATACCTGTCTAGAGAGTTAAGGACGATGGTGTATGATATTTATGGTTCGTTTAGAATTTTTAAAAACTCAATTTGTCCGGAGCGTCGAGCATGTGAAACAATTACGCGGGAAATCAGTGGCACTCGAATAAATCATGGGGTAGCGTCACTTTGGTTAATTAGTGCCATAGTGAAAAGGGGGAAAGTCGAGCAATAACGAGCAGTAAGTAGGCGAGGAAACCGTCAGTTTGTCATCGCTGCACGACGCCATTATGTCTTCGTCATGCGAGATCATTATTATTATGGTTGTTTGGTGATCCTGCACTTCTCAAAGGGCCTAATTTTCAGTGCATTTTTATGAAAGGGAAAAATATAACCTCACCCACCCACGCATCCCATGTTCAATCACTAAATCAAAAAATCGAAAATTTTAAGGACAACACTTTCAACAAACTTCTCACGCAACTGTAATAGAACAAATGCATCGTTGTGCATCGGCGCTCCTTTTTGAAACCTTTCAACCCTTTCACGACTAAAACCCACTCTCCCACGATAAATAAAAACACTGCTCAAGTCGGAATTATATTGTTTGATTGGTAATGAATTTAAAAGGCTTCGGAGATAAAAGCGGTCCGCCGCTGACGAATGCTAATAAGCATGTCGACAATTCGATTACGGGGTATCAAATCGCTCGCGCTTTTCGAAAAAGCGGCTCATTGTTGCCGTTTTCGGTCGTTTTTGTATTCTAAACGAATTAATACGAAATGAAATCATAGGAAAAAAAAATAGTTGTAAAATGAAACGCGGTCACGATCTCTCACGGGACGAGCACAATCGAAGCGGTCGAATCAAAGAAACGCGTTCCGAGTCCGAATAATCGATCAACTTTTACACGCTATATGTGCTCTCAAGCTAGAAAATTGAAGTGGAAAAATGTTATCAAAAATGTGTAACTGAAGAATTTTTAAATCAATTTGTATATTATTTGAGAAAATTGAACATGATAACAATTTGTGATTATGATTGTGCTTCAAATATAAAATTCATTATTACACAATTTTATTAGTTTTCTCAATATCGTTTTTGAGAGATTACTGCAGCTTAGAGACGTACGTCGAGATAAGCAAAGGATTTAGATTGCATAATATCAGATAATTACCTTTCAGCAAAAGGAAACTTCTTAGATTTTTGAAAATTACTTCCCACTCATTTCTAAGGATAAGCCCATGATATAAACTATTAAGGTCATATCTTAATTTTTTTTTTTATGAGTGAATATCGTTAAAAATCATATAATGTTCTGTAGTCTATAAGATTTTTTCGATACTATAAAAATTTTAATATTTTTTCCTCCTGTAATATTTCTAAAAGAATCGAACATTTAAATCATATCAATTTCAAAATGAACAAATATAATACATATATTGTATCTATTGATTGATTATTATAAAAAACCATGAAATCCAATATTAATAAAACATTGACGTAAAATGGAATAAAACTAAATCAATCCAATATACACTTTCGGAACTAGTGTCCCGCGCTCATAAGTCGCCGAATCATCGATTCCGCTAATATGCCGTTTCCGAGCGACGCAAAAGTTGCTCCCAAAAACGGTACGAACAACCGATGGTGTGAGTCTCCATCGTTCATGGTATGAGACTTGCGATGGAAAGGGAACGGTGGAGACCCGCTTTATTTGACGGAAGGGTAAATAGCCCTCGGCTGTTTCGGGGTGATAACCCGCTCCGGAACGATACAACTATTTGACTGACGCGAACTTTTTTTCCGATATTCGCATCGGCTAATAATCGCACACGCTCTTTCGGAATGTTTGTCGCGAAAAATGCGTATAATGAAGGTTTGGGAATCTGTGTAATTCGATATAGTGAAGGATTATGTACGCTACGTTTATCCGCATGGGTCGTTTCACGCGGCGGTCTTTTGAGCGTTGCTCGTATTGCGTAAATTATGATACAATCGGACTATTTTCGGATAAAATATAGATCGTGTTTGCTCTTTTTATGTTCGTTACGTCTGTTTAATGGGATGAAGATGCGTGGTGAATTATACGTGTATTCGAATTCGAATAATTCGATCTTTATCTTTGTCATATGACTCGTGAAGTATTTTATTTTACAATTATTTTGATATAAAATATGATGTTTTCTGAATATTTTAAAAAGTGGTGTTTAGTCCGTAGATGCTGTAGATGAGGTTCACGCCTTAAATATCTATCGTGAAATCACTTAGGTATAGGTACTTGATTTAAAAATAAAGTTAAGTTCTATGTTGCATTTATACCTATAGGGTACCTATTTGTTTTTCTAAAAACGAGCAAAGAATAAAATTCAAATTTAAAAAATACTTTTTTCTATTGGTAGGGTCATTCGGGTCAAGAGCACGCACTTTGCCTTTCTTGATCACACCAAATCAAAAATAATGTAATAATTGTAA
>JAOXNN020000020.1:362874-380161 GCA_028571205.2 Hydropsyche betteni | reverse complement strand
CTCCACTCCCCGCGGAGATATTAGCTCTGCGTTCTCTTACCCGACGCGTGCTCTTACCCCGAATGACCCTACCTACTTCTTCGTCAGTATGCCCTGGTAAAAAACTCATCGCCTACCACTAAATTTTTAAAGCATTTTTCTATGAATAGATATGAAGAAAATGTGACTTTCGAAAAGTTAGAATATTGAAAATCATCTCTCGCTAATTGGTTTCAATGATGACTTCAACGACTTCATCACATCAACTGTTAAATTGCATACAGTAAACCCTCCTATAACGTCAAGTTAGGTATCACGTTATAGGAGGGGGGGGAGGACATTAAAGGGGATTAAGGTACTTCAATTTTAAAAATTTAATTCAAAATAAAATGACTCAATTCTCATAAAATGCAAAATCTGTCAATTATAAATAAACAAAGTCAACAACACAATCTTAAAATATAATAATTAAACAAAACCGTCGATTCGGCAAACAAAAGCTCGACACGTGTAAGTTTTTAACTCGCCATTTTTTCGACGAAAACCGAAAAACGCACTCGATAGAGCGACGCGCTAGATTATCACCCTCGCGGGAGCTTTTTCTCAATTTGTAACCATTAAATATTCACACTTTAATTCGGAACACAGTCGACACACACTCGTTCTACACATTGTCTCTTACATAAAACGCGTACACACACGCGTACCTTCTGTCGTTTTTACTCGCTTCACCTTGTCATCCGATCGATTAAACGCCTCGCTCTCTAATACGTTTAACTAAATTGTTTAAAGTGCGCCGGTTCATTACCCCGCGCGCCGCACTTTCCATCCCGTTCATAATAGTAACATTAGAAAGAGATAGAGAGGGCTCTTCGAATCGCGATTACATGCCGCCTCCCACCTTACTCACCCTTAAATTTGCCGCGCCCCCTTTTTACGCGGAGACACGCCCACCCCATAAGAGAGGCGCTAAACGAGACCCGCCCCCATGGCACGTCTCGACCAATCAGAACGCTGCTTTTCTCAACACATTTCCCAAACTGATATGAAAAAATATGCTTTAATCGCATTTGTATTAAAGACTATAATTGCATACGATGAAAAGAAATAAGCGCCATACTTTCGAGTCGGGGGAGCTTTCAGCTCATCCTTTATTTATCCGCGGATTTGCGGCGTTCAGTGTCAAGCGTTGTGTTGTCGCGTCGACACGTGTCGCGCTCGAGCACGTGTGAACTCGATCTCGATCAATTATTACGTGTGAACATGTGTCGGCTCAGATGAGCCTCGATCGCGGCTAACAAACAGTGATGGGTTAGTCGGTTACAGCATATGATGACCATGGTAATGATGTAGAGGTTGGCTGACGCTAGACAACAACAGCCGATCGTCAACAGTGCGACGATGACTCCTCAACAACAAATGTCTCCGCCAAGTCTGATCAACGATCAAGATGCGGATGCCGACAAGCGTAGTGAGAATAATAATAGATTAGACCAGCTAGACAGTGTCAAATACGAAGGCTTTAGAAGATTATCACCGGAAGTGAAGCAACCGTTGGGTGTCAAAATCGGCCCGTTTTCGAACGATGCTTTTGTCATCGGACAGAAAAGGTTGTCCGAAGTCGGCGCTAATAGGGAGCAACATTTTATACAAAGGAACAAAAAGTTGAGAGAGTCATGCGACTCCGATTCCAAGATGGACATGAGCAGCGATCGAATGGAAAACGGAGACGATTTCGATAGACAAAGTGACGTCAGTGAAGAATTAAACGTGGACGAAGTGACCGATGACGTTTTATCACCGGTAGACTTAACAAGAAGACAGCTTTCAGCCGTAAAACATTTCCCATTTTCAACACAGGGAAACGTCTTTTTACCAAAAAGTGATTTGAGTGCTCTAAGCGTGTTCGCTACTCAAGCGGAGCATTATGCGTTGAACCAGCACGCTTTCAAAAATGTGAACATGGAAAAAGAACCCAACGAAAACGATAGGCAAATGAATGGAGCTGAAAGTATATGCAGCGACGTGAGTAGAAACAGCCACAGTCCGAGACTGAGTGGAAGTCCAAAGCCTGATAGTCCGAGAAGTCCAACGATGCCGAGTTTGAACCCTCACAGGAGACTGGCATTTTCCGTCGAAAATATCCTAGATCCTAACAAATTCACGGGGAGACAAGGAGATGGTGTTTCTGGACAGGGAAGAGTTAGCAATTCATCGGCAGAGCCGAGGGGTTTGAGATTTGTCGCTGGTGCTTTACCGCCGGCATATTGGAGACCGCATTTTGATGTACTGGACAGAGATGGAAGTGAATCAGGTAATTTTCCGTCAATTTATTATTCCAATAAGAATATAAAAGAAAATTTTTGAATCATATTAGAAATCATGGAAAATTGTCAGATAGTTATCATTTCAATTCGAAATATGTATTAGTAAACAATGAATTTAAAAATAGGTTTCAATATTATAAAAGAGACATTAACAAATATAAATTATAATAGAAAATGTAAATACAGTATAATAAAACTCAAGATAGATAACATTTTAAAACACAGTTTTATCCAACTAAAATCTAAAAATAACACACAACAATCGACTTCACACCCTTCCTCGCTCTCTTCCTAAACAAACATTACACAAAGCGCAAAAATGAAAAGCATAAACACACTTCAACTCCGCTGCAGGTAATAAAATAATCCTCGAAGGCGTCTCGAAAGTCTCGGCGATTTTCCACCCTTGCGCACAAAGGGTCGCACAAATGGCCGCCGTCGGACCGGCCCGTCGCCGAAATAAAACGCACGTTCCTCCCATACGATATGAGCATCCCTTCACCTGGAGGGACGCAAAAGGGAGCGAATAAGTCCCGTTTGGCATAAAGCGCAAATCCGGGACCGGTGGGGAAAGCTCGCGTGGAAAATCGCCGATTCTTATCGCCGCGATTTTCTTATGTTGCGTACGGGGGTGGGTTTCGTGTGTCTGTGTATATTGTATGTTATGTGTGTTTGTTTATTTTCGTTTTGGAGACTCGGTTCTCGGGAAATTATTGCTGGGAAGCGGTGTTTAGTGAGCGGAAGCGATTCCGTTTCAGTTTTATCGGCCGTATAAGGGTCCGTTTTGTGAGCGTCGAAGATGGCCGTGAAGTTATTTTTTTGTGTTTAGGGTGATTTTTATCGCTTTGTGAAATTATTGTGAAGGTTTAGTGTTTATTTATTAGTAATGGAATCGTTTACGGATGATCAATCAAAATGATTCTGTGTATTTTGACGCTTTGTTTAGTATCAATTTAATCGTTTTTGATGATTAAGATTTTTATTTTTGTGGGATATATTTTATTCCAATGTTTTATAAATAAATAAATAAACAAATAGTTACTTGTTTATTAATTATTGTTGATAGAAAAAGAATTTCATATTGATTGGTTTGCAGCCAAATTTTAACAATAAAAGTAAAAGTAAAAAGTAGATATACAAATATTTTGAAAATTTTAACATAACCAAGCAAAACTTGATAAATATTTTTATGTATTACTAATTATTATTTAAATTGATATGAATATTATATTATTGAAATAATGTAATGTTATTATGATTGCGTTATTGATTTTAAATTTATATTTTCTTTTCATATAAATTATATGAATGTACAAAAATTATTAGAAACACATTATTCTCGGTTGACACGAAATCATACTACGGTTCCAACAAACACCATATAATTTTAAATGTGATGCTTAAAAAAATCTCTAAGCACAAATAAATATTTTGGTCTCCAAAGTTCACGTTGAATGGTTTCCACTGCATTTTTTTAATTCTTAATATTTAACTAATTATTCTCAAACATTTACAAAAATTTCCACATCATCTCAACATCACTAACACGAATCCCAACCAAAACCAACTCACACCCAAAAACATACATACACCCCCATAAAAAACACCCCTGACGAGGCGTCGCCGGATTTTGTGGCCCGTTTTTCTTTTTGCCAACCGCAATCACATTTTTCCGGACGGGGAAAACTCTGGGTCCTAAACCGCACACGCTTTCCCGTCCCATAACAGTTTTCCCGGCCGGTGGACGTATTTTCAATTAATTTGTCCGCCCAAACCAACCCGCCCCTGGTCTCTGTCCGGTGATCGGTTATCCGGTCCCCTCTAAAAATGTATTTATATTACGTGCACTGGGCTTTTTCGATCGCCGATTCGCAAAATGAATATAAGAATATGGAAAATACATATGAGAATGTGTCAGAAGTTTTATGATATAATTTTTCTCTTTTTCTAATGTAATAATTTTTTAGAACTTTTTATGTATTATACATCATGGTAATATTAATATAAAGATTATGGCATAAATTTGTGACACATCCATGAATTTTTTATTCATAAAAATAAAATCTTACAATAAGTAATGATTTCAATTCATTAAATAATATAATAATTCTTCAGAGTTTATATTATATTATTGTTAATGAAACATTTATATTATATATGAAATTGGAAATTTTGGATTTTTTTTTATTGAAACTTTAAGGATGACGTCCTAATGTGAGCATAAACATACAAAAATATACTCATATTTATTCTCACATATTATATATAATAATAAATATATAAATAAATACATATAAATATAATACATTTATACAATAATAATATATAATAAATATATGAGGGGTTCGGCAGAAAATAAGGATAAGCGACATTTGTCACTTTCAAAGATATTAAGAAAAACAATTTACATGCACTTAGATGCAAATATAACTAGAAATAACCCGACTTAGTACTGTTGTCTTTCGAGAGAATGTGGAATTATTAAGTAATTTTCGTAGTAAAAGTACTAATTTTTGTAGTAAATAAAAGAAACTCAATTTTGTAATTTTAGCGCTTAGTCTTATTTACTACCGAACCCCTCATATTATATAGACAATTCATATGAAAATTATTATTTATTGTATGAATATGAAAAGCGTTTTTAAGTACACTTATTACTAATATGGATTTATAAAATTATGTGTGCTCAAAAAGCGATTTTTCCGCTAGTTCGTGCCCGCTTAATTGCGAAATCGTTGCATACTAATTGTATGTAAATGGCAGCGAAAATTAATGCGGATTTTCGATGCATCGATGAATATTTTTCATTGGTTCCATCGATTTCATATATTCATTCACGATTGATTGTGTTTTCAAAATAATTTATTTCATTAGGGGTCAGATATTAAAACGAATAATTTTTCATACCGTTTTATAACCAACAAATTAAAGTATGTATACATGATAATTTAAACGTTTGAATGCTGTTATAAGATTTTTAATGATCAAAATTAATTTGTAAACTTGTTATTGTTATCAGATACATATATAAAAAAATTCCCTGGTAAATTTTTCGCATCAAATACTAATGGAGCCTTGGTACGGAGTTCAAATTTTCACCAAAAAAATGCCAATTAAAAGGCTTACAACGTCGTTTTTCAATTATTTTTTTTTCCAAAATATATAAAGGGCTAGTTGTCCCATCGGGGGGTTGACATTCAAGCCTCCGTTCGTATCTATTTCAGTGAAGGGCGATGACTAATCACATTGTCACCACGACCGCAACCCAACCACTATTCCACTATTATCTATATAATATATCTGCACTGAATTGTATACAAAATATGGTGGAAATGATGGGAAATTAACGAGGTGCAATTTTTGTATGCAAAGCCGGCGTTTTAATGCAGTTCATTGAAATGATATTCGTGTTGTGGTTAATTGGCATTTATTGAATAAAACATTGAAATAATTTTTGTTCAGTTATTTATGATTAGAATATATTAAATTTTTAATAAAAATTAAATCAAACGATACAAAAATATTTGAATTCAGAACTCAACAATCATACATAACACACGCTTCCTAAATAAACGAAAAAATTGGCGGAAAAATGCGCAAAAATTTACGGATTTCCCCCTCAGCTTTCGATTGATCATAACACAATAGAATGCGTCCATAACGAGGCACAAAAGGCACAACAAAAGTGTTGCGAAATAGACTTTTTCCACCATCCCCAACATGGGAAAGTTAAAGGACGTACTTCGTCTAGGGGTGCCACTATTTTTGAATTTTCATAATAAAATTAAAATTCCATTGGAAATGTTCAAATTAAATATAGCATAATTATTTTTTTTATATAGGTATTAAGGACTTAGTATTTCGGACATCATACAATTTTAAAAATAAAATGTTAATTACTCTACAAGTATGAATGAAAAAAACCATCACTAAATGATTTTTGATTATTTACTGACTGAATCACTTTCTACTTAACTTTACCAATCTTCGGACTAGATGAGACTTAACCATAAACTGATGATTAAATAAAACATGTTTAATGATATGAAAATAGCAACCCTAACCGAGTATTTCACCCCCATTGTGCAGTGTCGTCTGTGCACCGAGAGATAGATTGATAAATTGATTCATGCTCGTATACGTGTGCGAGGTATATAGGTAATATATTTTATGCTTTAAGGGCGAACTCGCAATTCCCCCTGGCTTTTGCGAGGGATCCAGTTTGTTAGCATTAGCCGATAATGTGCAATGTGCGGTCTACGTGTAGTACCTGTAACTGAATACCTTCGTACGAGTAACGAAGCCGCATGGACACCCTATTGCGGGAAAGGGGAATTCAATATATATTCTTTTTTTTATGAAAATTATTTATAACTGACAATTGTTTTCAATTAATATGTTATCTACATATTTCGAGGAAAATCTAATATTAATTTTGAATGATGTTTGATTTGTTTATTTGATTTGATCAAAAATATTTATAAATTTATTTAATATTTTGATACTAAATTGTATCTTCTATTAATTATATATGTTATAACTTTTTATACTTACAGAAATCGATGTGTTTATTCATTATGATTAAAATATATATGTATATTCCAATATTAATAAATAATAAAGATTTATTATTAAATTAATATAATGATTTTTTAAGTCCTCGTAAAATTTTTGCGAAAAATAGCGTAAGAATAATATTCGTGTTATAATATTATATATAAAAATAAAATATTGAACACTTCTGATACACGTAGGGGAATGTTTGCGGTTGCTGCAGAAATCTGTATTCGATTATATAACGTGATATGATACGCTTCATATGATCTCAATACGATATATTTACTACGGTGACAATTTTGATCGCAATATTTATTTATAAAAAACTATTTTTTAAAACTAAACATACGAAAATAATCGTATTCAAACAAGCTACCCTTGCAAATTTATCAACTAATTTTGATAGTATTACCATTTCAAGAAAAAAATTTGGAGCGATTTTTGTAGAACACCTTTGCGTTTCTTGACTTATTAAATTGAACATCAACACAAAAAAAATCGTTTCACAACATATATTGATATTGATTATTAAGTGTAATTATTCTTTTAATTGAAAATTGCTTTGAAGTCATGTAAGTATCTTTTGGTTTTTGGCTATTTAAAAATAGGAAGATTTTTTGAGTTTTCTAAACATCTCAAAAACATTACAAACTCAGATGTGTTTTGTAAAAATCACTCCAAGATTTTTTTCAAAAAATATTTCACCGTCAAAGTTTACGTATAGAAATATTAGCAAAGACAGTTTTTTAAATAGATAATAATCGCTTTATGTGTAGTTTTAAGGATTCGGTTATTATATAATAGATAAACTATTTAGTATATAGGCCCGATGTTAATAACATCGGCTGTGAATTACAAAATTATATATAAAAAAATTAAATCTACGCAAAAATATTTTATAACCATTCTGTTGCGAAAAGTCGATGCCCATTTGTTATATATAGGGAATAATGTATAGGCCCGATATTGATAACATCGGTTGTGAATTTATACTAGTACGTAATAAAATAAAAATTACAAAGATTATAGCCGTTATTATAATGACCACAAAGACTAAATTAGGAGGTCGCGATTTTCGAGCTCGAAAATGATGCAAATAGTGAGTATATCCGTTATTTTAATGGGCATACAGGCTAAATTGGAATGGCAAGGTCAGTAGTAACATCTGCTACCCGATGCGCATACTCGATTTTAATATATTTAATTAAAAAACCAGTTCAATTATTATTGTCACAATTACGACATATAAGCCATACCAGAGGCAGTAAGTAATAAGCATCATATTATAGACGTTAACTGTATACGCATATAAAGACCATATTCGAGAAAAAGTCGCGAGCATCATCGGACAGATACACAGACGGACACACACACATAAATCCGCTATTATATATAGGGTATTATATATATAGAAGATCCGCGATTAAAATTTTCACAACACCTACATAAAATTTAACCTAAAAAACCAAATTAATCTAATTCACACACTCGATACCACAAAAACGAAATCGAATACGAACACATCGAAAAGCACCCCCAATACCGAAGAAGATCCTGGAAACGAGCCGGCAGGGGGATTTAACGCTAAATATTCGTCGGAAGTTTATTGTAACAGCCTCCGGGAGTGTTGTTAATTAACTCGTTAAGTAAATTCGGATCCGTGTCGCGTCGTTCGCAACGAGCCACCTGAAACTTTCAAGGATTGACAATTAGCGAGCAAGATGCCGTGAGCTTAATAATAATAGTCCTTCGAGAAGGGTGCCTCTTTCTCCGGGGTACAGTGGTTTCTCGATCGTTCGGGTTCGATATTAGTGAATAGGTTGTTATTTGTCTGAAAATTATTTTATTGATTGTGATATTGGGTGGTTGTTATTGTTTTAATTTTGAAAATTTATGGTTTTTGTAGAAATCGGTATAAGAAAGTATTTTTCAAAAGCTTGTTTTTCTTCTGATTTAATCTATTCGTATATAATATGAATTTGAAACATTTTTGCGTCTATTATTAATGTTTTATTTAAATTTTTGAAAAACAATTATGATAAATTATTTTTAATACTCGTAAAATCGAAATTATAGATAAAATTGTATTTGTATGAAATTTTTAGTGAGGCTTGAGGTTAACTTTGACAGATTTTATTTCACATTAGTACGTCATTAAATTTTAACATTGCTATATTTTTATTAGAATTCTTTTACATACACATATTTCCCTTTTCTAAATCATTTTATGTTTTGAAAAATATCAAATATATATTTTCCATTATAGTATTCCTGTGCAAAGATGGAAAAATTAAAAATTCGTACAATTACTAAATATGAGTTGAATAATTAATAATAAGGTTGAAAACTTTCATACTTCTTTGTATTCGATATACATTTTTTCAAATATTTCATATTATAAACTTGAATTAATTATCAGAAATTGTGAAAGTTTTTTTAAATAATACATATCAGAAATTTTCACATAAACAATAAATCAATATTACATTTCGAATTTTCACAACCCCGATCTTACATAAATTAAATTTTCTTTGAACTAAACATAAATCTACACACCTACAGATTGTTCTGTAATATCTTCGAAACTTTTTAAAAACACATTCTAAATTCGACAAACTTTCAAAACCATCAGCATTTTTCCCATCACCAAATAATTGAGGCTACACTACACTTCCAAGTTTCCGTTGACCCGTTCTCGGGTTGGAACGGGAAGGGGTTGTTAATAAGTCGCTGCGATAATCGGCCGCGCCCAATTTGCTCGCTCCGTCGACTTTTTTAATTGGCTTTTCGATTCGCACTGGCAACTTTTGCCGATTTCGACAAAATATTAAGTACGTTTTCGATTAGGCTGTCGCATATTGTTAAAACCCAAAAGCGGATTTTCCAACTATTACGACGAACACACTTGGATTTCCATACACAAAAATAGACTCAATATCAATATACAGGGGTCAAGTCATAATTGTATGACTTAAATTATATATAATATCGAATTTTTGCGAAAATTGAGAGTCGTGTTTGAAATAAGCTCGAATCTGATCTCTCCGTTCGGTCGGCCAAGGATTAAAATTGATCCGTGTCGCTTAAGTGAAAAGTTTTGATCCCCTTTAAGCCTCCTAACCATCCCGTTCTACCATTTTCCACTTTGGGATCCTCCCTTTTGAACCCAGCTGAGAATCCTTTGGAATGGTGACCTTTTTACTTTCGAATCCGAACCGTCATACTCGACGCAAATCATATCAATTCCGGTTACTGAACTTTGGCGACGATCGAATTCCGATTTTTCTAAAAGAAGTTCATTCAAATATAAAATTAATATTTTGAATATGAATCACAATCTAATATTATATTATATTTAAATGTGAAATTGCTTTGATTATTTAAGGAAATGTAATTTTAAACTATCATGAATTTCATATTGAAAATTCGGCTTCAGTATTAAAAAATTTAAATGTACAATATTTCTATTTAATCGTTCTATTTCCAAAATGTCATAAAGTGGCTTATCATCGCGGCCAGCATTACAACATCGAATATTTCTTAAATAGATCGTAATCTATTTAAGAAAATCTAAGTTTATGTATACATAAAGAGGGCCGTTTTGCGAATTAAAATTTCGTCGCTCTTATCCACATATCGTTCAAATTATGCCTCATTAAAAAAATGTTTCGTTTTATATTATATCGTTCGAAAACTGAATGTTAACTGGCTCGTCGAGAACACAAGTGTTGATTTAATTGCGCATACGCAGCTTCTAAAAACGAAAATAAATTATCAAATAAAAAATTAAACGTATGGGACGGGAGCGTTCCATATTTTTACACATGTTAAAACTATATGAAGTGCTTCAAAAATATTTTTAAACTCATAATGATGGTTTTTAGATAGATTTATTTATTTTATTTACAGGGAAAGAACACCTACAACATTCTGACATGGAAAATGACGATATAGAAAACGAGGACCAGGAAAATTTAGACGACGATACTCTAACACAATCCGATTTCGACGATAGCGGAGATCCTAAATCACCTTCAGGATCATCATCGAGAAAAGGCGGAAAAGCCTCATCGAGCAAAGAAGGTGGAAAAGGTGGCGGTGGAGGAGCAAAACCCAGAAGAGCAAGAACGGCTTTCACGTACGAACAACTAGTTTCGTTGGAAAACAAATTCAAAACAACAAGATACCTTTCAGTTTGCGAAAGGCTAAACCTAGCGCTCAGTTTGAGTCTCACTGAAACTCAGGTAATTGTATTATAATATTGCATTCATATTTATATTACCTTTGAGTTTTTATTAAATACGTAATTGTTTTTCAAAAGTTTTTATTTAAAAAATTACTTGATAAGCGTCAAAGTTTGTATTAAATTTGATCAATATAAATATATTAGTTAAAAAAAATATATAAAAATCCTTACGATTCCAAATTTGCATAGAATCTTCATCAATAAAATTAGTATTACATAAATCTAAGCATTCTATAAGATTGTTTTTTTTTATAAAATCATGAATACATACATGAAAATTTCTCCAAATAATCCGAAAGTTATTTTAAAAATTCAATGTTCAATCGAAAAAGCAATGTCAATACTCGAAAAAAATATAAAGTGAAAAACATCTAGTAAGCATTTTCATTTCGATTCATCAACGATGAGATCTCACGATAAACATTTTCGTACAGGTTTTACACTTCAAATTCAACCTGTTACAAATCAAATTCAATCTTTTAAAAATAAAATTCAACCTTTCTCCATTCATTTTTGAAATAATTAGTCGAATTTGATTTGTTAAACGTTCAATTTGGGATATAAAACTTGTATGAAAATACTTGAACTCGTGCATACACTCATTATGGAGCCTCGCTTTATAGTCTTTTAAACTTTCACTTTACATCAGATTAACCTTTTGCCTTAAAATTTCAACCTAAGATCTATACACACTATTACAAATCACTTTCAACCCTCATCGTCATTAGCAGCCTATAGTTATCCATTATTAGACAAAACCTTGCCAGACAAATACCGCAGTCTAAGCTATACCTTACCGCGCTAGTCCAAGTCGTATTTCGGTAAGGGACACGTACCATAAGAGCCAGTCGATGCCAACGGAATAAACTCTCAGACCAACGATACGCATATCTATTTGTTGAGCTATGTATTCGCTGTCTTCTAAGTAAATCGTAACGCCACCAGCGAGACAGACGAGTTAAAGACCGAGCAGACAGCGCCCTCTCTGACCACTTTAACACCATCAATAACGCAATTCCCTCATCTTCCAGGTGAAGATATGGTTCCAGAACCGGCGTACGAAATGGAAGAAGCAGAATCCGGGCATGGACGTGAACAGCCCCACGGTGCCTCCGCCCTCGGGGGGCGGCTCGTTCGCGGGGGCGGCGCCCTACGGCGGCGCCCTGCTGTACGCGCCCCACGCCGCCCACTACGGCTTCGGGGGCGCGCCCCCCGCCTATGGGGCCTACTTCCACCACCTGGCCGGACACCATCACCACCATGCTCTGCCGCATTCGCACACCGCGTGATCGCCGGCTGACGGCCTGCACGACCACCATAAGCAGGCCGGCAATAACAATTTGTAATTTGTGTGGCTTTTACGAACGGATCTTCGGTTTGGGTCGTTCTGAGATTTTGGTTTTTTTATGTATTGTTTTGTTTTGTTCGATGAGATGTAGATTTTTTTATATTTTCGATAGCAGGTTTATCTACGTGCGATCTAATAAGATTGTATGATATCTAAATACATAAAGGATTATGTTTTTTTTTTCAAATTTAATTTAATTTATAATATTATATGAGGGGTTCGGCAGAAAATAAGGCTAAGCGATATTTGTTACTTTTGGAGATATTAAGAAAAACAGTTTACATGCATTTAGATGCAAATATAACTAGGAGTAACCCGACATAGTACTGTTATCTTTTGAGAGAATGTGGAATTATTTATTAATTTTCGTAGTAACAGTACTAATTTTAGTAGTAAATAAAATAAATTCAATTTTGTAATTTTGGCGCTTAGCCTCATTTTCTTCCGAACCCCTCATATAACAATATGACATAGTTAAAGTCAAGTAATTTAAAAAATTGCAAATTCGTATTACTTATTAAAAACATAATACAAGTTTTACATTCTAAATTTAATCTTTTATATTTCGAAGGGGAAACCTACCATCCCGCCTGTTATTAATCTTTTATAATAAAAATAAAATTCAATCTTTTTCAAATGGAATTCAACCATTTTCAAATCAGATTCAAGCTTTTTTCATTCATTTTTGAACTGACAAGTTGAATTTGATATAAAAAATATTTAATTTGATTTGTATAAAGTAAAATTTGGAGTATAAAAGTTGTATGCTTGTTTATGAAGTGAAGATTTGCAACATTTCAAATTTTTTCTTGGTAAATCAACTACTAATGATTAACAAAATAAAATAAAAAAAATTTGAGTCTATCGATTTTAATTTTTTATAAAAAAATAAAAAAAAATGTATACAAAATAATCGATACGCTTGAAAAAAAAAATTCATACAAACCCATTTCAAAACCCTAATTCAAATTTCGATAGATTGTTATTTTTATATAAATAAATATTAATGTATCAAATATCATAGAACGACTCATTTCGAAATGATTCATAACACAAGTGAACAATCGATGAAATTATCGTTTATGTGAATAATTTTAATCATTTGAAAATAAAATGCATAATTAGATAACAAATTTATAATCAGAAATAGTGTGCAATAAAAAAAACATTTTTTTTAATCGTTAAGTGTGAAGAAAAAATAAAATAATTCATTTTCATTGTGACAAAAGTAGGGATAAATTAAAAATGTTTTTAATCGTAAGTGAGATTATAATGCATATCTTATTAAAATGGCTTGTTTTATGTAAATATAATTAATGATGTGATAATGATTATTTAAACAAGTTTGTTTTATTTGTGTTCGTCGATCTATTTGAGATCAAAAAAGAACGTTGTTTTTACAATCGATAATTTTCAGCTTCTTCTATAGAGAAACTGATCTTATTGTCTGTAAATTTTATGTAAAAAAATCACTGTAAATATAAAAATGTATAGTAAATGATTCGTGATTGATGATGAAAATGCTTATGTTGTATTGTATTATAATATCGCACATTTTCCACAGAGATTTGATAATAATTTTACACGAGAATCCACATTGCACATTTTATGCTCCGAGTGCCAAATGTCTTTGTATTATTTATGCTTATGATATAAGTCGTGAGAGTTGTGTATATTGTAAATCGCACATTATTATTTTTTTAAGTTCTTTTTTATTATTATATAATAAATTAATAAAATAAATAGTAAGCGGAATTATCTCAATGTTCAATGTTCGTTAAATTGAAACATGCTTCATGTGTTTTACGTATGTACCTGTAAAATATTATAAACGATCGACAAAATCAATTGATGAGTAAATTAACGAACCCAAATTCGTTCTTATTGAAGTAATTGAAAAAATACATTACAATAAAAAAAAAAATAGAAGCGTTTCATTTATTAAACCAGATCCCTTTATTGTCAACAATCTATTAATTTCTTAGTAAAAGCGCTCCAAAAAATGAACAAAAAATATAATAATAACAACGTTCGGATTACCAGTAAATGGATTAATTGATTTGGCGTACAAAATACTTTTTTCGTTTTTCCGAATCGAACCTTTTTCGATGCTTATTGGTATTCGATTGGTTAATTGGAGCGAACCAATTCGAGCGTGACTCTCTTAGACGAAATCGTTTGCTTTTTGAAAAAGCCGCTTTTCCTACGCAACAAACAAAACCATTTCTTTAACAAAAAAATCAAAAACACTCGTTTTTTTATTGTTTTCACAAAAAAAATATCGTCAGTTTGGGAAATATTATGCGGTTCCGTATCGCGCAAACTTTGAATGCGAATATTCGTTTTTTCGTTATTTAAAGACGCTAAATTGTGCATGCTTTTTAAATTGAGACATCAAGGAGTCCTTTCGAGATAATCTGAATATTTTTCGTGCATTTAAAATGCAAATAGAGTGCAAATTAGTCGTCGGACGTGCAGCGAATGCAAAGGAAATGGTCCTGAACTTCGTTCCTAAAGAGAATTTATTATTTTAAAAGAAACAATGTTCCGACTGTCTTCTATAATATATTTATGTAAACCTTGTTAAAAATAATTGGAAAAATGCGTCAATAAAGCAAAATCACGAAGATGTAACTAGCATGAAATTAACATTGTATTTGACACACTACGAAAAAATACACAAACAAAAAGACATTGTGCGTCCAAAAAACCCTGAAAAAAAAAACAGAACTAATCTTTCAAACGCCGTGAAATTTCGTACAAAAATTTCACAGTTGCGTAAAAACCAGTGAAAGTTATTATTACGCGGAACTTCACCGCGAAAATTAATTAAAGCCGAAATCATAAAACAACCCACGCAAACGGCCGAACGATTAACCGCCGCTTTGACGAACGTTAAAATCGACCGTTTAACATCCACCCTTTGATGTTGCGGATTCGCTTCAGCTTTTTTCAGACCGCTGAAATGATAATCTAATTCGACGGCGGGATCGACGGCGTTTATCCGCGTGACATCCAACAAAACGGTCCACTCTTTCTGTGACTATTTTCATGGTAATTTCGATCGGAGGAGACATGCCAAATTAGAGTGAGTGATGTGGCCCGCGTGAAACTCTTTGATGGCGACGTCTGAAACTGACGGTCGTACTGAAGACAATGAGGCTCTTATGTTTTAAAATACGTGAGGAATGCAATTAGATTGGCGGTTCGGTATTGAACGGGGGTGTTTTGTTTTGAAATTAAGTTTTTTATGTAATGGTTTATTTTAGATATTGGTTTTCGGAATTTTCGACGGGTGAAAATATTGTGGGATCATATTTTGTTTATTTTTTGAAAATTTTTTTTTTTAATATTTTCTTTCTGCCAATCTTTTAATAAGGTGCATGATTATTATAAAAATACTAGTATATCGGCCCGATGTTAATAACATTTGCTGTGGTTTTGATAAGAAACGGAAAACGATAAAATGTGAAAACCCGACTGTGTGAACCCGAAATGTGTACCCGATTTGAATATTTAATTTTTAATTAATAAAATCAAAATATTTCATTTGTTATTTGTGAGATATAGGCAAAGCCAGTAGTTAGTTGGTAATAAGCATCATATTATAGACGTTAAATGTATACGCATAAAGACCATAGTTGCGAGCGCGACCGAAGTTGCGAGCGTCATTCGAACAGATACACGGATACACAGAAATCCGTGATTATTATATAGAAGATATAAAACTCGATCGTGGTATCAATTCTGCATTAATTCATTACACACATTATTCTTCAAATGAAAAAAACAGCGTATTTTTATTGATTGGAATCGCTTACATATACAAAGTTGTGTTTTCCCCCTAAAAAAATCCTGGCTACGGCCATGCTCAAAAACAAACATCATCATCATCACGAGTCAGTCAAATTCTGAATTTCCGTTGCAATTTTACACTTTTCCGGGATACGAGATAGCGATTCCAATTCCCGGACAATCCCAGCCAATCTGGAACGGTTGGCAACCCTACTTATGAGTAATCTTCGTGGTTCAATTACTCGTTTGAGTGAAGTGATTTACAATTTGAAACGATTGCTGTCATCAAAATGTGTTGAAATCGTATCTGAACACACACTTTCAATTGTTCAATTTCATCCTTTATTAAATTCATACAAAATTGCACATCGCATAATAGCCTCAACCGATAGTTTATGACGCGGTACTGTAACGAATTTATCAATATAATTCAAAAGCCTCAACCGCTTTTGCACACGTACCGTTAAGATAGTGTTGCTATATTTCCTTGTCGTTTTGAATGAATACAGTTTGGCGAAACGGTGAAATAATCCGGCTCCATCTGGTGCACCAGACAACATAATACATCACCCCTGTCCGACGGGTCAAGATACAATTGCACTCACGTTCGCATCCCTTTACTCCCACAAAGCACACACATGACCGCTGTATAATATACGGAATACGTCAAAAGTAATTTTATTTGTTTGTGTGCTCCGGTTTGCGGTTTTGGGTTTGTCGTTTTGGCTGGTTGTCGGCGGAGCGGAAGAGTTTTGCTTTTTTGCTGTGCTTTTTTATCGGGGGAAATGTGATCGCGTGTGTGCGTGTTATTAGCGGAGATGTGACTTGTCTAAGATACGAATATTTGAAATACACGATACACGATACAAAATACGTATCTTGCGTCTGAAATATTTTTTTGAATACTCATCTTGTATTTTATATTTAGGTACATTCTTCGGGTATCTTAGTATCTTGTAGATACTAAGATACTTTTTTCCAATGATGTACCTATAATGAGACCTCATCGAAGAAAAATGAGCGACAAAATGTTTG
>JAOXNN020000020.1:342725-354267 GCA_028571205.2 Hydropsyche betteni | reverse complement strand
TACGATTTTTTTTAATTTCTGTGAAAAAATTTAAGGGAACAGCCTGTTCCCTCTGTTCCAATGACGGCACGCCACTGGTTGAGGATCTTAAATGCAAGGATCGGCTTTGTAAATCATAAAAGAGTTCATTCTAGAAAATGAAAGTTGAAGAGTTTCCTGTTGAAAAAAAGATTTTGATACGGATGTCAAATGTTGTTTAAATTTCACAAAAAAATCTCAAGATTTTGAGAACTTGAAAAATCATTGACGCTAATAATATATTTAGAACTTTGAAGCATTACATTTGACTCGAATCTAAGTTTTCTTATATTTTTTCAAAAAATCAAATCTTCCTTTCAAAAAATCCTCAAGAAGACTCTAAAATGGTTTCCTATTAAAAAAAAAAGTCAATTTGACCGATGCATTGTGACGAAAGTGTCGTGTGACGAATCGTCCGTTCCGCACGTGTAATTGGCGCGCGGCTCCATTATGAGACCAACAACAGAACCAATTATGTGACGAACGTTTGCCAATTTATAATAACGTTTATAATAATATCGCATTTCTTTTTCCCCCTCGATTATGGTGTAAGGTCGATTATAACGCGTTGTTGGATCAGATTAGCGATTGTGTGGAAGGAATTGCGGTTTACGACCGGTCCAAATGTTAACAAAAATTGTTAACGATTGTATTAAAAATGAATGGTTCATTTTGATTTTTTTGTTTAATATTGATATGTTTTTTTAACAATATGCAGTTTTTAAAAAAAATATTATACGTTTTGCACAAAAATAGATAAATTAAAAACCTCGCTTAATTTTATATATTGGGAAAACCGTCCCAGTAATTGATAACGCCGTTTAATTAAACTTCGGTTTATTTTCGCAGACGCCTGGAGCTTTTATAATCGCGTTAATTGAAAAAGCTTCCACGAAAAAATATATTTATATATGCATAGTGAAAAGTAAGAGAGAAAAAGTTAAAATCAATTATAGATTGAGGGAAAGCTCGACGGCGCAATTTTGGAATTATTTAATTTTAAAACGAGATTGGAAAAAATTTGATTGGATTTTTGATTTGGCTTAGTTCTCCGATAATAATCTTTGAGGTCTTCTTTTATTTTTGTGAATACAAACAACACATTTTCCAATAATGATCATCGACAATGTCCGTATATCTCTGTATGTGTTTATTGTCGACATTGTGTTCTGTTATCGCCTTCAACGAAAGGTCGGTTCGATTCTCACTAATGTTCTCCCGCCTAAATATCTCCTGTGGGACATCATTAAATTTCCTGTGGCGAAGGGTACTTGCCATAATACAACGACCGTTTTGTCACTCTTAATATAATTTATGTGCCAAGTTTAAAATTAGAAATAAAAAAAGGAAAATAAAACCAATTTAACGGAGGGATAGCAAGATCCAGCTTGCGCCTATTGTATGTACTGAAATTTTAATTTTCTCTATGATTTTTCTTGAGTTTTTTAATTCAGGGCTGTAGCAATACTAATTCTGACTCATTTTCATTATTTTCTTTAATGTTACGGCTAAAAATTTTCTCCATCTCGTATGGACTGTCGAAACAAAAACAAAAAAGGGTATGTTTTTTGCTGACGTATTCATAGTTCTACCTACGTTTCGGCCAATTTTTTTAACGAAAATATAATTTTTTCTAAAAACAACTTTAATATTAAACACTTCCAAAAATTTCATTGATTTATCATTATGATAAAACTAGTAAATAAGCCCGATGTTAGTAACATCGGCTGCCCGATGCCCGTACCCGATTAGAATATTTAATATTTAATTAATAAAATCAAAATAGTTTGTTTATTATTTTCACCAGACGTCAAATAGGCAAAACCAGAGACAGTAGGTAATAAACATAATATTAGAGACGTCAACTGTATACGCATAAAGACCATATTCGTGAAAAAGTCGCGAGCGTCATTTGAACAGACGACAGACGAACAGACAGACACACATACAGAAATCTGTGATTATATATAGGGGATATATAGGGGATAAGAAAATTCTAGGAGCTGTTTTTTTTTTAATTTTCAATTTATAAAATTCTTGCGGTGCTTATTTATTTTGAAAATTGTTATTATGTATTTCTATTACCTACTATTATATTTTACTGAACATCGATTTTACATACTAGTGAGAAAATTTCATTTTTCTAAAATTGCTCAAGTTAAAATCGTAGTCGAAATCGGTAAATTTTGAAGTAAATGTATATCCCTTTTTTATAAGCAACAAAGCATTTGTTTATATTAATAATTAGAGATTTGCAAATACCAAAATACTATTCAGATCAAATCACTGTTGACAATACACATTCGCAAATATCTAACACGTTGCGAACATGCGAAGCAATCGATTAAATCTATATTGAATCATTTATAACAATACGTCAATATGATTATAACCATTAGATCCGGCATGTCGATTATATCAAATGCTAAATTTATACGCGCATTTTATTCATTCCCTGTCGGGATTTGTACGGCAACGCGATTCGTGCAAGCTCACCCTTTTATCGGAACAATTTATTTCAAGATACACCCGGGACATGGGTGCATTCAAATTGCGTTAACGCGGCAAAAACGGTTCAATTTTGAACAAAAAAAAAAAAATTACGAGGGGGTCGTACGTTATTAACCGGTGTATTGTTGGCGTGTCGTTTCGAAAACAATAAATATTATATGCTTAGAATCATTTTGATCATAAAGAAAATTTTATATTGTACCATGTTATTTATAGAAAATGATCTAACTTTGTTAAACGTATTGTTTCTTATTGATCGTTGAAATTACGTGACATTTGGTGCAGTCAATGAATAATACAAATTTGCACCATTTCTTTGAAATTATTTAGAGAAAATCAAATGGATAATAAATTAATGAATTTGAAAAGATATTTTTAGTTAATTGGATAAGATTGAAAGAAATTCGGTAAAATTTTCTTTCTAGTAAATGAAGAATTATTATGGTATATCAACAATGAATAAATTGATGATTAGTTTCATCAATTGCATCGATTTGAATCAATGATTAAAATGAAGCGTCAGGTAATAAGATTGACGTCCCATGATCTAGAGACCATTTTTCAAAGGATTATTTTAGTATTCAGCTCTCAATGAGTCATTTTTCCATCATCATTGAAACGCAAATTTAAAATTTTATCTTGCATAAAACACCATATAACTTACATAGTATAATCACAATCTCGATCGTTGCTTCAACAACAACAAAAAAACTTATCTACAATCGCCAAATGCAACAATAAGCGCACCGCACAATCAACACATCGCGAAAACGCAATCGCCAAAACATTAAATCACTCCAAATCTAATTCGCAATAAATCGAAAGGGCACTCGACATTAATTATTGCACATTAGACAAACATTTTCCACCGCAATACAATGGCCGGAGCTATTGCGAGCACATGTAAGTGCCATCTGTGCGCACGAATCCTCACCCTCGGTTGACATTTCAAAGCAAATATTTATTGCGCCATTTAATACAAATATATATTATATTTGTTTGTCGGAGGAGGAGGAGGAGGGAACGAGCCATCGGCAGTCGGATGTTTTCGCAGAAAACAATAAATCTGTTGGCGCCGAACTAAATGACCCGCTCTTTGCGTATTTGTTTTTTTTTTCGCCGTTTGTTAGGTTGTAAAGTGACCCTCTGATTCTCTTTTTTCGGACGTACATAAAGATAAATAAATAAATGATCGTCCCCTGTGTTTTGGAAACAAGCTTCGGCTGATTTGAAGCCCTCCGGGTGTGTTGAATAATGAAAGCATTGAAAGATGTAGTAGTTTTTTTTTCGATTCGCATTTGCAAAGGATTCATTTATAGAAATTATGGTTTAAATATATAGTTAAACTCCATTTGAATTAGGGGTTAAAAATTAAAAAGAACTGAATAATTACAAATTGACAAATGTCAATTTCAAGCGATTGATACACTTGAAGAATAAACTGGCAGTAACCGCAAATTTAATAAAAGAATTAAAGAAGAAATAGCGGGAAATATAAATGTAAAAGTAGGTGTTAAATGTTCTGAAATGAAACTAGACAACAGAAATTGGACATAAATAGTGAGAAAACATGAATTTTGTGAAACGTTTCATTATACGTGCTATCATTTATGTCTGAAAATTGGTAAATTTTAGATCTTCAGGAAAGAATCTTACTTTTAACTATCATAGTGAATATTTTAAAATTTTGTGTTGATTCTTTTAAATAAACAATGAAACAAATCATTGTTGATTTTAATCAATTGATTAATAAAAGCTCAAAAATGGAAAGATTCATATCATATTTACATAGTAAATTTTAAAATTTACCCTCAAAAATCAAACTACAACAACCTCCCGAATTTAACATCGAAATAAACGTACATTTTCCGAAAATTACACACAGAAACCTTCCCACATAATCGCACCATTCATCCAAAGCACACCATCACCGAAAATAATGCACGAGACGATTTTCCGAAAGCCCGACGATCGCTTACGTCCGAATGAAATATTTAAAAAGCGTATAAAATCGGGAACGGCCATAGCCGGCGGCAGATGTGGCAAACTAGGGGCTTTCGTATCAAGCCCGGTTAAATATTTATCAGTTAATTTAGTTAGGTGAGCCGCTAGGTGTTTACACTTTGCGTTTATCTAATATGCGGACTCATGATTCACGGGACCGCGGCAATAAAAACAACAATGGTGGAGGATGTGGGTGGTGGAGGATGTGGGTGGTGGGTGAGACTATGTCCGTTTTATCTGCTTCGGATGCCTCCCCGAGGATGGTCATTATGGTGTCGAATTTGTGGTGTACGTGAGTGTATGAGGATTTCGTTAATAGTTTGTTGGTGAGATGATGGTTAGTGAATTCGTTTGAATGGTTTTGTTATTTGTTACAATGATATGAAAATGTCATAGGTTTCAATGTCATTTTCAATATGGTTGAAAAGGACATTGAGTACAACAGATGCAAAATTCGGTTTTTTAGATCATAGAAAAACTCATTTTAGAAAAAGAAAGTCGGGGAATTACCAGTTGAAAAAGTCATTTTAATGCACATATCAAATCTTATTAAAATCTCACGAAAAATACAATTTTTGCGTTTTTCACGAAAAATGCAATTACACAAAGGTTTTATAATACATATATAAATATTATAGTCCGATTCTAACGCTAGGCCGTTTCTAATGACTATATCTGCCATATTGAGCTTTATATACAACGATTTTAGGCTTATGAATATAATACTATGCACTTATGACGTTTTGGTTTCTGGATGTCGCGTCTGTGAGCGCATGCGGAGTATATGTGGACCTTTGACAGTTCCCCAAACGTCAAAATCTAATTATTGACATGAGTTGTTTCTGATATCTTTTCTTAACCAAAATATGTTTCCGACGCTTTTTCATTCTCGTTAGTAATTTCACATGTGACCATCGATTGTACAAAACGTCAAACGTGCGGACGCAATCTCACACATTAATGGCGTTTTTAACGCTGCTCAAACCCAGAACGTTACATAAACGCGTATCCATGGATTTAAATATGAGCGTTAAATCCTACGTCATAAAGCATAATATTGTATACTAGCAGTTTTTGACATTAGAATCGGCCTGAGTTAGAAACATAAATAATAAATATTAGTTAAAAATACAACAAAATTCAGCTACTACAAACTCATGCCACTTTTCTCATAAAAAAAATGAGAACCATCCACAAAACAACACGCATAAAAGCGCACAACGACACTGCAGTACCTGCAGCCCACTAGCTGTCTCCATACGAAGGTAGTGTGAGTATGGATGGGGGCGCAGGCCGGGGGCGGCGCCTCCGCGAGCCCCCTGAACCGCGTAATAGCGGTCGGAATATAAATTGGTCTCATTAAAGTATTTGATGTTCACATAAGCGAGCCAATAATGCCGTGTCGCCCGTTATTGCGCACGAAAAATCGACGATAAAGCTGAAAACGCTGTTTTATGTATGAACAAAGACGAATTCTATGTATTGTTATAAGAAATTTCGGATTTTATTATATCGAGAATAATTTGCAATAAAAATTGCACGGTAACATAATGAAAACGGTAATAATATTGATATTGGTCGCCCGACGACCGAACATTCATATTTGATAGAATTTGAAATTTTTTAAATTAATTATTAAATATTTAATATAAAGAAAAATCCTTATCCTGTGTTTTGGAAGCTTAAAAGTCAATTCGTGTCCTCGGGGAGCTTTTGTCCTTTTTGGTTTTGTAGTCGCTAATGACTTTCGCACTTGGTACGAATACGACACGCGCGGGTCCTCAAATTAAAACAGTTTTGGTATTATAACGGTCCAGGAACACCAACCTTTTCCCATAAATGGATGATGAGCTCGTGAAGCGATCTCGTAACGCCGTTTTTATTGCCACGCATAGTGCGACCCGGAAAATTCGAGTCCTTTGACGTTTCGGAAAATTCGTAAAGAAATTTGCTACTGAAACATTGAGATAAATGAACATTTTAAAAATAGATTTTTTTTTGTGTTAATAAACATATTTTACTAACTGCTTAGTCGAGATGATTTATGGATTTTTTTTGTGTTAAAATTATCTAACTTCAAAAATAAATGATGATGCATGCAATGTGTTCATTTGAATATAAATATTTTTTAAATATACTCGAAAATGTATAACCCGATTTTAATTATTGCAAAATGAACAATAATCACAATTAAATCATAAAAAATTTGAGAACCATTTTTCAACTGTAATTCCATAACTTTTCAAATACACGCAATCGACATCATCCAAAATTTCACCGCCCATTACAAAACGAACAATAATAGGCACGCAATCATAATTTTTTAAACACTGCCGCCAACACACAAGCACACAAACGAGCGGACATGGCCGCACAATTCGCGCGTTTACGAATCGTCCAATTACGCCGCATATTGGCACACGTGTTCGTTATGCGGCCGCACGGCTTAATAGGCCGATTAATATGCGCGCTAATGACGTGTCCATTAATAGCGTAATCTCTAATTCATGGCCGTATCAACGGCTGCCGGGGCCGCGGCGTCGTAAAATTCACCGCGGTTGTTATGCAGCGGCCGTTATTGCGGCTGCATCGCGCGTGCATGTAATTTTATGCTCGGGTTCGGTGCGGTTTTGGCCAAATTGTGGTCGAAAGTTTTCGTAATTGTTGGCATGTGGGTTTTTGTTTCGGAGAAGATTGTGCGCGTATGTGCGGAAAGTAGCCGCGCCATCTATTTGTTGCGTGAAAAATTTATTTAAATCGAAAATTATAAATATGGTTTTGGTATGGAATTTGCTTGATACGTTTGAAACGAATCAAAAATATTGGATATAATAACGCCACGATGTTACTAAATCGGTGTGATTTACTCTGCGATTCTCTTGCGGAATTGCTACCAGTTTGTGCCACTCTTGCTACACATAACAGGGATGAATTGTAAACATTTTCGAAAAAATAATATTTTTTCCATTAAAAAAATACATTCCATATCAAATTAATGTTGAAAACTAAAAAAAAAAACATAGTTGAAAAAAATGAATTGATTAATGGATATTTTAAGTTGGATAAAGAGATTAAAATATTAGTGGACTGGTCACATTATTAAGAAACGTATAGTATTTAATTTTACCCAAGAGAAACATAAAAGGGAAAATAGAAAAGAAAAACAAGTACATAATGGACAGACGACATCAAAAAGGCATATCAAATAAACAAAACGAAAATCGTTGAAGAATTTTTCATCCAACAGTCTTATCAATTGATTTAATATTACACAAGAATCATTCTATATGAATAAGCTCAAAAAAATCTATAGCTGATTGTGCAAATAATCAGAAAATCAAAAACGAAAAAAACTAAACCCAATAATATAAAAAAGGAAATTTTCGCGAATCCTACCCTGCCTTGTATGGGATGCTCGAAAGATCCATCTCGAGCCGATCGGTTCATAAATTGTTGAGCAGGTTCTAAACATGCGGCGCGCGGCCAATCGCCACCGGTTCCCAACCCACTTCATCAATATTTAATGTCAGCAAAGACCGAACAAATCACGACCCCGAGGACACTGCTGCTCGCTACAAACTCTAAGAGGACAGAAGGGGCCAAAAATGGTGGTCCCTTTGTTTCCCCTCGCGTCGTCAATATATTTTCAATCGAATATGTTCTAGATGTGAAAAATGTTAATTTGTTTTATGATCTGTATTGGGTTGTTAAATTTGGAAATGGTAATGGAACTTGAAATTATGTGCGGTTAATCAAGTGGAACGAATGGGACAATTTTATTGTTGAATATAAAATTTATGAACATACATGAAATTAATTTGCATGACGTGCGTGTTGTTGTAAAAGATTGAAGTTTTTAGGGAGATTTTTTTATGTTTTTCATGGAAAATTCGATTATAAAAACATTACGTAACAATACGGTAAAAATATGGAAACTCGTCTGATGAAAATTAAAAGAAGAAACTTTTCATAATATTTATAAATATTATATGTACTTATAAAATCGTCTTAAAGACAACCCCATACGACCTTAAAAGTATGTCTAAACAAACAGGACATTTCCCAACGCAAAATAAAGTATTAAAATCGCAACGTACATGCACTCTCGAATTTTTTCATCGCGAATCGCACATGTCGCCGTACCCCGATTCGGATAATCCTTTTTTAATCCTTTGAAAGCGCTTCCACTCTTTCTCCACCTCGTTCGCTGTGTGAGTCTCTTTATTATCAAGGAAAAGTCGCAACAAAAACACACACACACACACACACTTTTTCTAAACAACAAATTCGCTTTTGCATGCATCCGCCAAAGCTTTTTCCCCGGCCGTCCTTTTTGGGTGGCGGTCAGAAAAGTTCGACAGTCCTGATGGAAAATTCGGCGTAAGAATTAATATTTGTTTATTTTATAATTTTGACATTGGTAGAATTTAAGTAAAAATACACTTTTTGATTGCATAAAATAAAATATTTATTAAAGAAATTAATTAGAATGATTTATTTTACCCAGGATGATTCTTATCTAGTGTCTTTAATATTATATAAAAAAATAAACAATGTTTTCAAATGATTTGTAAAGTTTCATAGTTCTCTTACGATGCCAAAAATTTGCTTTGTATTTGAACGATATTATATATAGGAATGGCGTATTATTGATAATTTTTTGTCAAAATTTGGACTTTTTCCTTTTCATTATTTTCATTTCCACATTCTTCCTTTTCTCGGTCTCGAAAATATCAATGGTTAGATTAAATAGGGTTTAGATTATTATTAGTTGAAAGCTCCGATTCATTAAAGTTTAGCTAAAGTTCCGTTAGGTGGATAAAAATACGATGAAAAAGAAGTCCGAATTTTGAATTATGAAGACGTTGAAAGTTTTGAGTGACATTAACCAAGTGTCCCACTATATTTTTCACGTACGACACAAAACTGTTTTGTGCCGCATACAAACTAAGCAATTTCACAAGCGATTTATAACATGCAGTCTATCATTCAAAATTCAATACCAAATAACAATTCAGCTTTAATTCAAAACATCACTCATGCGAAAACTCCGAGTTCAAAATGAAAACTTTAAAAATTCTCCAGATGTATTCGGAGCCATAATCCGCATGGATCTCCAACCTTTTTTACACACGTATATTTTTCAACTCTAACATCCGAGTCCCGAGTGCATCCGTGAATAATCCACGTGTAACTTACACGCCCCGGCGTGTAAATATTACACGTGTAAGCGAGTCTGCCTCGTGTGGTTATTTATTAAAGCGATCTCGGTGCAAGACGTACGAGGAGAGGCACTTCGCGGCCCACTCCTTCAGAATCCTATTATCCTGGATGGGAAGGGGCCAAAGGGGCTAAAATGAGGTGAAATGGGGGGTGCAAGCGGGAGGAAAGTGGGCCAAAAGGGGGTGAAAGGTGGGCGGAAGATCCTTACTTGCATCGAGTTCGTGTACGTAAAGGGTGCTTAGCGCTGCGTATTTACATTTGATATGCGATACCCAGATTGAGATGCGGAATGATTTCAGACTGGTTTCAATTCAATCTAATGCATTTAGTATGACTTTTTTTAAATTGAATTATATCGAAAAATGTTGAAGTTGGATATTGTCGTTGTCATTATTAAGGCAATATATGTAATGTCAAGGTTATCCCAATATAACAAGGAAAAATAAAAGCGTAAGTTTGAGTGTCTGTTTAAAAGTTGTGACAAGTCTTATTCGCATTAAAATTCATTTATGTTATAGAAATGATTCGTATTTAAAATTTATACAATTAAGATTTCACCATTTGAACCGAATGAAGCTGAAATATATATTACGCAAAGTTTATAAGTTTATGTTATCTCATTTTCCTTATATTCCTTATACATAAGTGTAGTACATTGTTGTCAGTATCGCTACGTGGTTAAAAAGTATATTGAGGGCCACAAACGCAAGGTTGATCTTTTTAAACCATAAAAGAGCTCGTTTTTGAAGATACCAGTTAAAAAAATCCGATTTTGATACGAATGTTCCTTCAATATTGTTTTAATGTTACGAAACATTTTTCGTGGAAAACGAAATGATTACACATAAACATCACATAACATATACAATTTCACTGCTTTCTCATTATAATAATGAGAAAGAAAACCAAAAGCTGAAATTTTCGGTATGTAGTAACAACAACCCTACATATATTCATGATATATTATCGAAACGATTCATATTCGAAACTCATATAATCAAAATTTCACAAACCCATTTTCATTCAGTCTCTTACTCGATCTAAAATCAATCGCATCTTGCACCTCTAACATTTTCACAACTACAACTCATCAATCGATCATCTCCCATCCCAAAACCGACGACAATCCCAAATTTAAAAACCGCACCCATCCCACCGCAAGCAAATACACTTTATTTCAATTACAGCGAAATCCGCACACCCGCCCGAAAATCCCCTAAACCCGGGCATTTTTCCCGCACATTTTCGCGGTCTGCGCGAAAACCCTTCACATGGCAATCGCTTTATACATTACGCCAACGTACACGACACCCACCGGCAACAGCGACACCCCATTCTGCACTCGTCTGGGGTGGCTTTATCTCTTTATCTGTTTTTAAGCCTACTTAATCTTTCGCGGTTACAGGGAGCGAGCCGTGGAGCTCCGCAATGCAAGTGCGAATCGGCCCCGAGGATTATTCGCGCTCGGAAATTGCACTTCTTGTTACGTATTAGGTTGCTCGAAAAGTTACGCTCATTTTACCTTTTTTTTTATAAAAACATTTGTCTTGTACGCCCAATCTTCTTTTTACACGGTTCAAGAAGAAGAACCGATTGTATTTTAAGACGGTTTGTTCACTTTAAAACGATATAATGTAAAAATATTTATTGTAGTATATAGGCTCGATGTTAATAACATCGACTATGGATTTGTTAAGAAACGGAAAACGATAAAATGTGAAAACCTGATTGTGTGAACTCGAAATGTGTACCCGATTTGAATATTTAATATTTAATTAATAAAATC
>JAOXNN020000020.1:323295-339270 GCA_028571205.2 Hydropsyche betteni | reverse complement strand
CTATTTGTCCCTAATAGCGATACGTGTACGGCTCCTACCAAGAAAACCTTTTTCGACTAATTAATTCGTACCTGCGCTTGTTACGGTTAGTGAACTCTACACGTGCAAATGGTATTCAAAATTTAATTAAATTTATTGTTTAAATACAAACGTGTAATATGATAAGTTGTGAAAAATTGCGGACACGAAACCCAAATTTGGTCTCTATTACAACACCACGGTAATCGAGAGGCGAAAATCCCCCATAGGACCGATGTACATGCGAAATTACATAGTTATACAACTGGTAGCAGGCCGGAAAGACGGATGCCATCGAGGGCCGTGATTAAACGACCTAATTACCGAGACAGTAAAAGTTTAAGTTAACCGAGCGGGGAACGTTTACGCGCCCTGAAACTTTGGCGCGATAATGCGAAAGCGAAATGAGCGACGATAGCTCGTTATGGGGCCATAATTAAAACGGCGTATCGTTAAATTGTTTGAATGCGTGAATTTCGCTTTGGATCTTTAAAATTTTCATATGAACGATTATGAAATAATATAAAAATTGTAATTTTTCGAATGATGAAGTTTAGATTGATAATCGATCGACTTTAAACAGCATTTTTTTTAATCGAAATATGCATCAAAAACTCATGCTAAGAAACGAATGTTCCTTGGTGATGAAAATCACCAAACATATAAAATCTAAAATTTAACAAAAATATCAACGAAACAAGTTCAGAAATCTTCTACATATATAAACACACAAGCAAACACGAAACGAAATCAGCGGATAACGTAAGGTGTTTAGTTTCGTTACGATTGTTAACGGCCGCTATCAGTTACGATCCCAAAGGATGGCGGCGGTCAGCCGATCCCTTCCGAGGGATTGCTTCATTTATTCAACAGTGGCCAACTAACTCGGAGGCGGTATACCCTCAGGGATTCGGACAACCAGTTATAGTTGTACAACAGTATACGGGGATCCAGGTTTTCCGCATTCGTCTCAATGGCTAATCTTAACAGTGCCATGCATCACGCGCAAGAACCGTGCGTGAGCGCGATTTTATACCGAATTTCCAAAAACAAAATATATCAAAAAAAACATTGTGAAGCTTGGTCAAACGATCCGGCTAATTTGCCGAGATGATTTAGAACCGTGTCGAATTTCAATTTAGACGAGCCTCGGGGAACCGCAAATAAGAAAATGACACCCGACACGCCAATGAATTACTTCGTCGCGACATCCACAATTTTGTATCACGACCACCCTCCGCTCACACCATCTTTATATTATACATCACAATAACTCGTATTATAAAAAAAATCGGACCGTTTTTCGCAACCCCACGTCCCGGAGACAAGAAGGGTATCCGTACTTTTGGCGCAACGGCCTCTAATCTGTATTTATACAGCTGTCATGCGAACCGAAAGTTCCTTCCAGGATTAGTGTCACCGTTGGCACACACACGGGTGTTAAGAGAGACGAAGAGACGATTGTCGATGCAGCACAAATAAACCAAACAAGAACAATCCATTAAAACGGCTCGGGTCGCAGACGTCGCATATGGGCGTCTAGGTGAGCCCAAGGCGATATGAAAAGTCTATAGGAAAAAAGTGTGATTGAATTAAGTGCTTTTAATTCGAAACGAATCGAATCAGGGTGTGCTTTTATTTAATTAGAATCTTGCATATATTACGCATCGCTTGTGAATTTTTTTAGTTCGCGTATGACGCAAAAAATAGGATCACACTTTGTTGATGGTAAAAAATAAACATCAATAAAATACCATCGCACTATAATGTTTACATAAAACGTAAAAAAAAATGCGTTGTTCTTGAACTAAGCTATTTCACAAGCGACGCGTATATATAATAGGTACTATTACGAAATCGATATTGTCATTTTTTGCGACAGTATAATAATACGGACGTTAACAACAGCACCAGAGAATTTAAAAGCTCGAGCGCATTATACGAGCGTTCTTCGCCAACACGAAAAAAAGATACACATCTTAAAAAATGCAAAGAACGGTTTATATACGCGAGCGTTTCCCCGTGAGAGCGCGGAAAATGCCCGGGAAAATCGCTATTTTTTCAAAGCGAAACAACACAGACGGCTGCGAAAAAAGCAAGTTTTCGCAAGGGACACACCCCGACGTCGAGAAAATGCCCTCACCCCATGCAAAAAACCACCCTGGACTCTCTCGAAGTCCCTAGCCTTCGAGAAAATTTCCCACCCATCGGGAAAATTCGCCCACCATCAGGAAAACTCGCGTTTTCCCCTCGGGCGTCTTGCCCGATGAAGTGGTAGAATTTGCATTGTAAAGCGACCCTTGCTTCCATATGTGAAACGTGAATTATTGATGGGACACCGTGTGCCGATCTTCTCTCGCATGTGTATGCCATATATGTTCGCATATACCGAAGATGACTGGGGAGTCTTCATATGAAGAGCGTCCACGAAACAGTGGTGCTTTCGATGGGGTGGTTTTCCGAAAGTTATGTGCTCGAAGTGAGTAGTAAATAAAGTTGGAGTGTATTTATAATAGTCTCGTATCATTTAATTTTATATTGATGTTATTTTTATTCATACTGAAAGCTATGTTGTTGAAAATCTTCAATAATTTTGATTGAATAGTGTCAATATATTTTATAATTCTTATATTATAAATGTTACGTAACGTTTATGTAATCTCGTTTTCCATGAATGACTCAAAAAATCTTGCATTTTTTAAATTTAACATCAGCTGTTGGTGTATTGTTCCTCTTCGTTGGTATTTTTAAAAAATTAAACGTTAATACTTGACTATCAAATATGACAGTTAACGTATCTTACGATACACTGAAAAGGTGAGAAAGACCGTTTCAGTGTATCTTCAGTGTATTTCTGATACCGTTGTCGTAATATATTTAATTAATAAGAATGTTGAAGATAACAACCGCAAAAATCAACTTTATATACTGCAAAAGGGCTCATTCTTAAAACTGAATGTTGAAAAGTGGCCAGTCGAAAAAAATATATTGATACGGTTGTCAAATCTTGTCATTTGATTTATAATATATTTTGCAAAAAAAAAATGCGTTTTCACAACACAACACAAATGTAATTAACACAAATTACATAACACAATTGCCAATTGCACAGTTGCACAATTGCCATAACACAAATGTAATTATATAAAATTGACTCTTAAATTTTATAGCTCAAAATTTACTTTAGTTTTTTATAAAAAAAAATTTCGACGAATTTGTTGAAAAATGGCTTCATTCCATATATCGATTCTGAAAAATTATACAAATATAATACGCCATAATTTTACACAATTATATTCTCAAAATATTACTTAAAACATATTAGCATCAAACGCACAATTAACTTCCAACAAATCTCATCAACATCGCACAAATCGCCAGCAAATTTAATACGAAAACATTTATTACGAACTCCCAACACATTTTCCCCGTCGCAACGATAATGCTGTTGTTGTTTTCGTTGTGGAGATTTCGTCGAAAGCATGACACTAGGCAGGCCGATTTTCAACCCCTGTCGATGTTCGGGGGGTTGGTTATGGGGATGTTGCGCAATCCGGCGATGATAACACCTTGTTAGGAGGGAAGTCCCATAATTCGATACGACGTTTTATTAACAATGAGCGAACCGAGCCAATCTAATATACACCACGTAACCGGATACCGAATTTCGATATGGCATCTAACGAATCGGAGTATTTGATTGTGGAAATGTGACAGTATTATGGTTCGATTGGACCGGGTTCGTTTTCCGTGAATATTCGAAGATAATGTGAATTTTTCTGATCAAATGGAAAATTGATGAAATTGTTATGAAAATAATAAATATTTATGGTTATGAAGTTTTTTTAATTGTTGTAATATACTCATAGATGAACTGTTAATTAACTGGTTATCTCTATATAATAATGATAGCTAATTTCCGTTGTATACGGATTTCGTGTAGTTGAGTTTTTTATGAAAAACGAAAAAGTCTTGCTTTTTTGTGATATTTAAACATTTTTCAACTAGTAATTCTCCGATTTTCATCTTTCACAATGAACTTTTCATCTCTGGTCCTCGACGTTCTTTTTAACGACATTTTGACACTTTAAAGTCATCAATAAAAGTTTTTTCCAGTTTTCCTTAGGTCTATCATAAGACATGTCAACAGTCATATTTGACAGGTGACGTCAAATGTTTATTTTTTAATAAAATTAATAAAAAGGGTCAAAACACTAACAGATGATGTTAAATTTTACAAAAAACGTAAAAAAATTTGCGTTTTTTTAATATAAAACGCGATTATAAAAACGTAATATCTATCTGTCTATCTGTGGTCTCAATATGGTAAAAGCATTTCAAAACTTACCCCAATTTATAATTCAAAATTTAAAACAGATATTCCAAACATCTTTAATAAATATATTGTATGAAAAACCATATTTCCAGATGAAGTTTTAATCCCAATTCAGCAGCCACATGCAGAGTACTCATTAATGAAAATTTACACAGACCGGCTCATCTTCATTTTCCTTTGACGAATCTGAAAATTGGCAACCCCTGGCACCCTGCGGCCGAGGTTTTGTCGGCCAACAACAACAGCGCGGGCGCCATAATCGTCCGTCGCGTCTGAGATAGGTGTCGGCAATAAACAATGGTGTTGCCCTAACAATGGTGTTGCCACCATTGCTTAACTAAAGCGGGAAGAATCAAAATTCGTTATTTCGCAAATTTGGAAGAAACAATGAATTTTTTTTTAGAATATTTGATCCCCGAAAAAACTTAAAATTACTATATATTATTATTTTTTTAATAAATTTGTATATGTCAGTTCAAGTGAACACTTTTGTTTGTTTATACTCATACTAGTTTGAGTATACCCAAACTATCGATTTTAGTTTGAATATTAACTGTCAAATTTTACCTTATAATTCGGTCTAAACTAAAAACAGACGTAATAAGTATCATGCTTGGGTTAGTGTTTTAGCTTGAGTTGTGAAAACGTGTTCAAAACAAACTTTCGAAGTTCAAACTGACACGACTTGTAGACACTACGCGTATTTCTCAATCATTACTTAACATACCAATTCCCACCTTATTGATATTTGGCATAAGAGCGTTATCTGAGTAAAACAACTTAAATTGTCGTACCAAACTAGCAATTGGACTAGAGTCGTTTTGAGGTGTATAAACAGACTAGTTTGTTCATGCACAAACGAAGTAGAAACTCAAACTGTAACATATATAAAAAAAAATATTCTATAATATTGAAAAAACATCAAATTTAGTTAAATAAGTAAATTAATTTATCACTTGTTCATAAAATTTTTACCAAAAAAATATTTATTATTTCTATCTACATCATATTTTAGGAAATATTTTTGTGAATACTTTTTGGTTTCACTATGTTTAACTGGCTGTTCAATTTTCGTGTATTCAACTATCATTTGTTCAATTGTCACAAACATATTCATCTGGTTACCCTAACACTCGTACCAACATAAATTTCGGCCACAAAACGAAAAACCACCTCTAACACAATCCAAAAATAGCCAATTCGATCCCAATCAACCAAACGCCAAACCTCAAACACACCATCGACTCTCACTCAACAGGCAAATAGCGTGTTTTGATCCTGCACCCCCAACTACGACCCTCCCCCTCCCCGCCCCGTCCCTCCGCCTACCCGGGCCGTAGTGGCGCGAAACAATGGCCGGCGGATTCGGTGTCGGAGGCCATAACTTGCCCCTCATAATGGGGACACACATTAAAACGCAAACTAACTAACTAACGCCCCCGCTCCGACCTCAATTATACGCAGACAACGACGCCGCAAACGCCCACTCTATATATTTCGTGTGTTGTACACTTTTGTGTAAACGGGCGAGTTTACCTTAATAAATTGTAACGATTCGCGGAAATTCGAATTTGTGGCAATTCTATCCTGTTTACGTCGAGTTTTTTTAAATAAATATTTATGTTGGTTGGTTTTCTTTCTATGCATCAATCCGCGATCTTAATATTAACGATTTATGTGCTAAATTGATGATAAAATTGTTTAATCCTCTAAAATGGTAGGTATTGGCTAATAGAGCTTCTGAATAGTGACTGTTTATCATAAATTGCAGAGATGTGATTTATCTAAGATACAAGTATCTGAAATACAGATGCATGATGCAAAATACGTATTTTCATCTTGTATCTTGTATTTAGATATATTATTTTGGTATCTTATGTTAGTATTTTGTAAATACTAAGATTGCCAAAATACTTTTTTCCAATGATGTACCTTTAATGAGACCTCATCGAAGAAAAATGAGTGACAAAATGTTTGAAGAACTGGTTTTACTTAAGTCTCAATTAAAACCTTAAAAATATAATATTTTATCTTGTCACATTTGCGCGATCAACGCGATTTATTCGTAAATAATTCACGTAAAAAAAATAAACTGTGTTTTCTTACGAAAGAATTTTATCTTTAAAAATATTTGGAAGATACGTATTTTGTATCTAGTATTTCAAATACCATTCTAGAAAGATATTTGTATCTAGTATCTGAAATACTTGATTTTAAAGTATCTAGTAAATTACTGATAAATTGGCGCTCGAATCGTTCAAGTTGCTAAAATTTCTATTAGTAAAAAAAATTGAGTTGCTTAAATCGCTCAAAATATTAAAAATAAATGTATCGCTCAAATCACTCAAGTCGATCAAGTCGCTTAAGTTACTTAAATTGCTCAATTTATCTATGCTGAAGCTAAGCTTACTTGATTTGTCATTAGATCAACAAATGAACTCGATTATTATATAAATTATTGTTTCAAAACTATTTCGAAAATATTTTCAAAAAAAATTAACGACATCATTGAAAAAACCTTATCCTGAATTCTACACAGATAATATACCATCATCAATTCTAAAATTTCGACCAAATTCTAAATCAAAATAAATCTTAGTCACAATCTTGCATTCTGATCCAAATTACACACACGAGATAAATCACAGTCACATACAATATCTGCCTATCAGAACAGTCGCTTTCAAGCCGACGAACCTCATGAACCCGCCCCTAGTTAATAGTTCCTGAGGGACACCAGAGCCGGGTTGCGGTCCACCCGTTGACGACCCCTGTCCGCTATCTGATAATTAACAAACGCCCTCGCTTTGGACAATGTTGGCGCTCCAATCAGCGACAAACCTACTGGATCACAATAGTATTGAAAGCTTATGTTATACAAAACGAATAGTACATGGTTTAAATTTAATCTATGGTCACTAGATCGTTGTTTCAAATATTAAATTAACTCAAAATTTGGCGATCGAGAATTACTTTTTTTTTTTAATATTATATTGATTTTACAAGAAATTTTCGAATGTGTTAAACCAAATTTGTTTTGTAATTAATATTTATATATATAAAGCAGTGCTCCGCAACCGGTGTGCCGTGAACCGGATACAGGTGTGCCATGGTTGAATTCAATGTATTTGACATTTTACAATTTTTTATAATATTGTCTATTTTTCAAAATGTAGTATAGATTCTATACTATTGGATATTACGTGTCGGGAGGAGATCACGAAAAATTGCCACTACCTATATATTAAAGCTTTTGGTGTACCGCAGAATTCTAAGAAGAATTTTGGTGTGCCGTGGGTGAAAAAGGTTGCGGAGCACTGATATAAAGGATGATCACATGTCCCGTTTTGATCAGGATAATTCCGTAATTTGTCCCGTTGTTTTCGTAAAATTTTTGATATTTTCCGTTTCGGTCCGTGTACTAGTAAACAAAAGAAATACGATATTTTTTTTCCATCTAATCGCGTCTAAGGAACTCCTTTTAAATAAATAAATAAATGTAAACAAGGTATAGAATAATTATTTTAACGTATTCGTTCGATTTTGAAAAACGGTTCATTGATAAAATATTAAAATGTATAAATTCATACAAAATAAAATTGAAAAATAATGATGTTGTAAATCACAAACTTTGGCATGCTCCGATTGATTGTCATTCTATAAATTGCGCATTTGCATTTCAGCTTTAGAATTTTCAGCGCCGATGAAGCGATCTCTAGTCATCCGACCCTTATCCACCCTTCAAAGTGAACCTCACAATCGTCAAAAAATATAAAATAAAAACCATTCCGCCCCGGCTTTAAATAGTGATTAAAAAACTTTTCTTTACAGCGCTCGCGCGACCGTAAATTTGCGTACGCGACTCAACAAAAGTGACTAAAATTTCGCATTTACAAAGGTAAACAACGGACGGGGATTGTGGGCGACTAAGCGCCCACCCACCAGGGTGGGACTCAGGACGGGGGCGTGTGCGGTTCGCGGCCAATGTTTTCAGAGCCTGCTGCGAAAGATGGGGACTCGAAGGGGGGGTGGGGGGTTGAAAATAGGGGGTGGGTGCAACGGTGGGTGAGAGAATAACAGGAAAGTTGCTGAAGGGTAGTTCATGTAAAAAACATGGCGTAAAAGCTTCGGCGGCGAACCGCCATTGGTCGTGAAAAATTTTGTTGACGATAATTTCCGGAAAATTGTACGATTTATTTTATAATATATTTAATATTATTTTTTTAAATCAAATGGTGGATATTTTTACTGATCATTCTTTGTATTAAGCAAAAAATATTTTTGAAACATTTCAATACGTACTTTTATTAAACTATTAAAAACCAAATTTTATTTCTGTTATATTTTTCAATGATAATGAATTCGATAAGTTAAGATAGATTTTATTTTAAATAATTATATAACATTTTCCTGTCATTCACAGTAACGCGTCAGGTATTTTCGTGTAATGTAGAAACAACGCAAAACAACATTTTATAACGTGAGTACCGATAATCGGAGAGCTACTCAAAACTCACTGCGATTTTTAAATATTCACAGAAAACAAAAATATATCTATATTTCAAAATATTTATATAAAAAAAAAACATTTAATAATTAAATAATACAATCTCAATCATTCACAAAGAACATACAAAATATAATTTCTTTACAAAAAAAGTTCAACACAATTATTTAACCGATTCGATCCGAATAAATTGAAAACCTCCGATTTCACCCACTCGTAAAAAAACCATTAATCCAAAATTCAAAAATAAATAAAAATCAGCAAACACTCTCACGCAAAAAAGCAATCGGCACCCCAAAGTGTATCGAACAACAGAAAAGTTTGAGATGCGGCGACCCGTTCGAAAATTTCCGCGGGTTGTATGGAAATTTTCTCCCTTTTTACGGTGTTGTGGGTTTATTTAAGTATAAAAGGTGATTCATATTTAATGCTCCACTTACAGACGGAGGGAACGTGGGGTGCGGTTCGGGGCGGGGGTGGGACTCCGCCCCGGAGGCCCCCGCGGCGCCTCCGCCCCCGGGGCCCCATATTTCCAAATCAACTTAACGGCGTCAACTTGGAATTGCCTTCGAGAAATTATTATTGTTCCCAATTTGCACGAAATTTCGACGATGGTCGCTCTCCCCTTGTTCTGATGTTCCTGAAGGATGACGGGTTTAATGCGGTTGTTGTATTGTGTTGTTTCTTTTTAATGTTTGTTATTAAATCGATCGAATGTGAACCTGTGACAAGTTGTAGCTCGAAATTTATTGGTAAATACCGAATCTTTTGCATTACAGGTTTTTTTTTTACTATCATTTTAGAAAGATTGTCTTTTTGAATTTGAACTTCAAGCTTATTTGTCAAATTAGGTTCAAAATTGAAAAGATCTTTCTATTTTTATTAAAAAATTTAATATTCGAAAGTGTTAAAACAACAAAAGATTGAAAAATTTCCAGAGTAGTTTTGTAAATTTTTATATAGAAATTTATGCAAACACGTTAATTTAAATTTTCAGACTTTATGACAAAGCTTGAAAAGTTCCTATACCGTTTTCTCAATAACTAATTAATTAATTAACTATTCTGTCGGCCTAAAATTATCTCTAGCATAATTGAAATGTTAAATAGATTGACTTCAATTATCACATATATGAAAATAAGCGATGACGCTGTGTATTTTGATTATTTGGAAATCGAAAACTTTGTATGAAACTAATTGAATTTATATGATGTTTTAATGAAAATATCGTAGGAAAATTTATTTTTAAATTATAAATATATTTTAATGTATTTTCAGATTATTTTAATAGAAAGTTTTAGTGTCTTTGATATTTTTTGACACGGATGCGACTTTCAAAGTGACGTTCTCCGCTTCGCAACGCTATGCTTCTGTGCCTTTTGAAATTATCTACGCTTAACTAATTTGCAAGGAATTCTAAAAAAAAAGATATAAATGACTTAAAAGTATAGAGTTTGAGCTTGAAATATATTTTGATATTTATATATATTTAGATTTATTTAAGATTTTCTTCGAATTGAAAATCTCGAAAGCGTCCATATGAGATTTCATAACCAGGCTTATTGTTAGTTTCACATAATTAATTAATTAAATTTTATTTTAAATATTGATATTACAATTTATATTGCTTCTCATTTAAATGGACCAGAATTATCAATTATATTCCAAAAAAAAAAAAATAATAAACAACTATTTTCATTCATAAAACCGAATTTCATGAAAACCACGCATCGTCAAAGGAGCGAAACCCGAGAAGCTCACATAATTAGCAACAGAAGGGAATATCGCTAAGAAAAAATCTGAACTCCTACAAAAAATCCAAACTCAAAAAAATTGTCGATTTGAAAAAATAATTCAGAAAAACCGCCGTCGCAGACTGTTAGACGCCCAACACCGAAAACACGTGTCGGAGATGACTTATTTGTTTGTTGATTTGGTAATTTTTTTTTAGGTCCTTTACTACTGATGTTGAGGATAGACAGGTCGTCGCCGACTTTAGAAATTTGGAGGTCCTTTTGATGTCATAAGGAAGCCGAATTTATCGAAAGCCGCACCTAATTAGGGGTCGTGTTTATGGCCTTTTGAATGTCTTCCGCTTTTCGGCGGGAAATCCTTTGAGGTTTGATTTATTTGGATGTGGATATTAAGATTTTTTGCACTTGTAAATGATTTGGATGTGTTGCATTTTTTGTTTTGTTGAAATCTTGAATGAAAGCCAATGTGTTATGAAAAAAGGTTTCATTGATAAAATTTGAATGAGTGTATGGTGTTATAATATTAATCGCAGAATTTATTTATAAAAAATGAATCCTTCAAAATACACATAAGAAGATAATTTAATTTCAAAGAAGTTTTTTTCGCAAAAATATACACTACTTTTGACGGTATTAACATTTCTGAAAAGAAATCGTGGAGCAATTTTTGCAGAACATCATTAACTTCCTTGAGGCATTAGGTTGATTATGTCTTACTATTTTTATTACAAAACAGCTAAAAACCACAAGATATTGTATAAAATGGATTAAAAAGATAACTTCATGTGATAATCAATACATTTTACCTTTTCCGTGTTGGAAAGCAGAATATTTTTTCAGTTTATATTCTACCTAATGTACTAAAGAACTCAAAAGTATTCTATAAAAACCAATTCAGATTTTTTTTTATAAAAATAGCAATTCTGTCAAAATCAGTACATGAGATTTGCAAACATAGCTTTTTTCAAATAAAATTATTTTTTATGTGTAGTTTTGAGGATTCGTTTTTTATAGATAAATTCCGTGGTTAAAGTCTTCACTCTAGAATTTTTGAATTAGTTGAGATTTTCTTTTTTTAAGGTCATTTAAATTTCATTGTAAGACCATTGATAACTATTAATTTATTACGATTATCAGTTAGTTAAAATAAAAAAATAAAAAACAAAAATTATTACGAATATAATCTAATCTGATATTTTCATTTTCGAACATATGAAATGAAATACATATTTTCATTTTCCTATAATAGACAAGCTAAAAAATCTATAATTTTTTCATATTTAGCATGAATTGACATAAAAAAATATATATTTAAACTCCTTATATAAAAAAAAATTCAAACGAATCCTGAATTCATTAATAATTAGAAAATCACTAACTGTCATTCCTCATATCCATCACGAGAAAAAAATCCAAAGACGCCGCCAAGACGTGTGTGGCGCACTTAACAAGGGTTATTTTTGCCGCCCTTTTTTCAAACTCGAGACACGTTATTTAATTCGGCCTCAAAGCAGCCGATCGACGGCCAACAACCGCCGCTCGTTCACGGTGATGAAATTAATAGATGCGCACAACCGGAAGACGTTTCCACGAATTTACGGTGCGAATAGTCATAATTAGAAAGATGGGGTTGACTAGTTATGGTGTAAAAGCTCCTTAGATTGTGGTTCTCAATTTAATATTTTAATATTTAAAATGAAAAAGTTGATTGATTGGACCCCGATTCAATGGGATGTTTGTGTTCAGGATGCGGCCCCTTCAGTTGGTTAGTTTTATTAATTAAACTTTTCGAAGCGCATTTAAAAGCTGTTTACTTGAGCCAATATTGGCTAACTTTATTAATTCGCTTTCGCCATTATGCGGTGGTTTCGGTGATTATTGTCGATGTTGCAGTTTTCGCATCCTTTTGTTCGTTGCCAAATTAAATGGTTGTCTGTAAACGTAACATATAATACTTGATTATAATTATCATGTTTATTTTACATATGTTTTATTTCATCATGACAAGCACATTTATTTTTATAAGATATTAGTTTCATAAACATTCTATGAACTATTAAATGGATAAAAAAAAATTTTTATCGAACAAATTGGTTCACATCAATTTTTATATAAATGTTCACTTCAGAACAAAACTTTCCAAATAAAATTTAAAATTAAAAAAAACCTACCTACCGAATTCTCTAATAGTTCAAATACGAAAACCTTTATCTAAATCAATCACATCCATCCACTGACCACCCCAACCCAAAAATACCAAACCGTTCAATTTCTATTCAAAAACAATCAACTCCACAATACCACCATTATCTTTTCATATACAAAAACCGCACCCAACGCACACCCCTGAAACGCAATCGATTTGAATTTTTGCCGGCGAATTCACAGCCAACGACGATAATCCGCCGCGGCGTTAATGAGGTCCCGTTGCGGCGTTAACGGCGCGTTAAACGAGCCTCTGCCGTCCGCGCGCCCGTTAACGTGACCCGTAATTAAAGCGAACGCGGCGCGTTAACCGGACACGTGTAAATAACGGTTCGACTGTATTGTCGTGTGTGTGTGTTCATTGTCACAATCCGATTTGTGTCGGGGATGAAGCGTGTGACGATTGTTGGATGTGTGGTTTTTGGGTATGTTGGTTTGTATTTGATTGGACATTTTTTGTATTTACATGACATAGTAACGTAATCTTCTACATAAATAAAAATGAATGTGTGTGTGCGCGTTAGTTATGTATGCCTTTACTGCTAATTTGGTCACAATAAATGTTTTTAAATATGCTGGTTATGCATTCGATAAGGTTTCTAAGTCATTAAAACTATTTTACTACTTGATCGAAATACTCGAAGATCTGTCGTTTGGTGAATTTAGTTGTCTTGGTTATCCAATTCAAAGAATCATACCTATCAGTGAAAGTACTAAATCTAATAGTCGACGATCTGTTGCCATGCTTAATGCTTTTGTTTTAATTTATTTAAATTTATTGAACCCCAAGCAACGCCGGGTACAATCCGCTAGTACGATTAATAAAAAAACAGAGCCTGAAATATTCACTATTTGCTTTTGTAAAGGCAGAGAATTACCACAGCAATGGTAAAACTATGAATGTTTCTACAGGCAAAAAGATGAAAATCTCTTATATTCGGACCTTCCGAAATAATTTGGCGCGTTTCTAAACCAACCTATTATATTAGATGACTAAATCTAGAGAATCTAAAAATTAATTTAGGACGTCTTCATAGTAATAAAGTTGAATCAATTTTTATTATCCCTCAATAATAACTTTCTATAAAATCAAACTACTCGAAATAAATATATAGGTTTTGCTATGTACAGTGAAGTCGCAGTTCGCGAACGGTTTCTGTAACGCGGCCTAGGGGTGCCTCGTCTAACAAATCTCCGGGGATTTACGGGCATGTTGTAAAGACCTCACAGTAAGCTCACCCCGGGTACTACAGAGTGAACGAGAAATCACACAACTACCTATAATACTACAGTCGGCCAAAAAGTTCCAGGAACCAGTCTTTTCCACATATAACTTGTCGAACTGATCAGTTTCCGAAATTGCGCGACAAATGACACGATCAGTTAATGGATATAATTGTGGATTTAAACCATCGGACAAAGTCTGGTAATTGGACACTAATAGGTCCTTTTGGACTCTAAGTAAATGAGAAAAATATCTGAGTTCTAAATAGCGAAAGAGCTTGCATGTAAGGTTTGTTCACTAATTTGACTGAACCAAAAGTCAAATTGGTAAATCTGAAAACTTTTTTATCAACCTATGCAGAGTTCCCCTTCTTTTACCAGGAAAAACGGGAAGTGGGAGCTTTTCGCGTCTATTTGAATTGTATGATTTGTTTGAGATGCGCACCCCCCCAACTGCGGTCGGATGAATATTTGTGTGTTTGCATGTTTGTTTATTTGTTTGTCCGATGCCGAGTGCTTTACCCGTTTAATTAAGATGCGACTATTAAGTCACTCCTCACTGTTACACTGTAATAAAATTTATGAAAATACCTATTGAAAAATCATATTTTTAAAAAATCGATCGTTTTAATACTCTAAGAACCGTTCCATCAAATCGATAATTTCTTCCGTCCCACGAAAGCCTTTCATAATATCGCAAAAGATACATCTCTGGGATAAAAATCCGAATCGTGTAACACGAATCCATCGGGACATTTGTCGACAAGTCTCGCAGTAATTGCTCAGGCGATGTGGGACCGTTTTTGGCAATTATTTTAGCGGCTGTCACGAAAGTCGTGTCCGACCATCCCATGGGAGTCAACCCACACATAATGCAAACACCCCGCAAAATCGTATTGCGTACAAAAAGAACGATATAAATCTTTTTTTATACATATCGGGAGCTTAGAATCAAAATTTGCAATGTCTTCATCGTTTGAAACATAACATTTGCGAATAATGTATATTCAAATCCGTCATAATCGATTTGAAAAAAATAATAATTCGATCGAATTATAAGTGAATCAATACTATTTTTCATAAATATTTTTTTATTTGATTAGATGGGTTTTGGCTCTATGCGCCTCATATGTACATGCAGGTTTTTCCCTTTGGATCATAATAATAATGACCACAAAAATTCGGGCCCCTTTTGACGCCCATTATGTCTCGAGCGTTTGTCTTTTGATCGATGGCGCGAAATGCGACGCCTCTTTATATCGCACAAAAACGTTAACGATTTTGTCGATTAATGTTTTTGTTAAATGATAGTTTTTTCAACATATTTTTACGTTTTAGAAGATATTTTGTTTTGTAATTTATATAAAAAGGAGTAACGAGTTTTCTTTTAAAAAGTATGATGACTTGAAATTAAATTATTTCATGATCGTTTAAAAATTTTAGAAATAATATTCAAATAGGATATTTTGAATCTTAAAATTATTTAAATATAACTTATCAATTTGAAATTTAAGAGTTATCGACAAATAGAACCTAAAATATTAACAATTTGCTACAATCGCATCGAGTTTTACTACAATAATGGTTTACTATAAGTGTTATCAAAAACTGACGGAAATGAACTATTATATTATTATAGTAAATATGCCCGATGTTAATAACATTGGCTGCCCGATGCCCGTACCCGATTTGAATATTTAATATTTAATTAATAAAATTAAAATAGTTCATTTGTTATTGTCACCAGATGTCATATAGACAAAGCCAGTAGTTAGTAGGTAATAAGCATCATATTATAGACGTTAACTGTAGCGCGTTAGTTAATTGTCAGTTAATTGTTAGTTAATTGAGCGTCATTCGAACAGACAGACAGACAGACAGACACACACACACACACACACACACACACACACACACACACACACACACAC
>JAOXNN020000020.1:302155-323195 GCA_028571205.2 Hydropsyche betteni | reverse complement strand
TTGTATATTTAAACTATAACAAGAACAGATTGAAAGTAATACAAATGAAAAAACAGGAATGAAAAGTGATTTTGTAATGTCTAATAATTATAATCTGGAACATAACTTTCATAATATTATGAAATAAGACTTAGAAATGATCGACTATGACGGCACACCGTTTTTATTACATAAACGAAACATTAATTGAGTTTTTCAACTAAAATGTCTTTAATTAAACGCCTTTCCTTACATAAATTGTGCTATTTCCAAAGAAAATTGTGAAACGGCTATGTTACGACATTTTCGCGGAGCGTTTAGCAAAGGCGCGCTCACAGCGAAACTTTTCGCTTTCAAACCCCATTAACCAATTACATCGAATTTATAAAAAGCTCAGATGAAACCTCAGCGTTTTATATAAGTCAAAATAAACCTTTTTTTTCACATAAACAAAAACATTTTACGAAACGTCTGAAAATAAACAAGGTGCGTTTTTCTCAGCCGAAATTGTGATTAGGAACACATTTGTGATTGCCCAGCTCGCAATTCGTCTTCATATCACTTAATTTAGGTAAATTTCAGAATTTCGTGTATTTAAAGCAAAACACGTGCATAAATATTTCTGATCGTTTATTATAAATGGTGGAATTTGCGGTTTTGTGTAAAACGACCGCAAACGTGACATAAATTGAACGTATAAATTTATACGTTTCATATTTTGAACGATGAACATTAAATCCGTTATATAATTTATACACTTTCGCATTATTGGGAAGAAGACCTATTCAGCGGACGGTAAAAGCCTTCCTAGAGATCGTAGAAAGATTTGAGATTGAGTTTATCAAATAAAAATCATAGTTCGAAGGAAAAGGCTTTCATATGTACGCGGAAATGTCTCATTTGAGATTATTGATTTTCCTTTGGTTGTTAAAAAAAACCGCATCAATTTCCTGAAAATTTTATAATATTAAAAATAACAAATACTAAGCTCAATATTATAATCTTACATATACGTATATTTTGAGAGAATCGAGAGTAGAATTCGAGCAGACTTCACATATATAAAAGTTGAATAATAAGCTCTGGGAAATGAAATCCAATACTGTGGAATAAAATCTCGTGATCTAAAGCTAATTTGTAGATATCGGTGAATTCTACTCAAGTGAAATTGTTATACATGCAAAATTCGCAGACTGACGACAAAAACAGCTTAAAAAGCACCAACCGAGCTTCATTATCCACTTTGCCTGCATCAGCACAAAAGGTCGTTTTGTCTTTGATGCGCAGCACTAACTTGATTTTTGGTGAAGAAGCCTTTTTTCGCAAAAAATTAAACATTATTTGCCTGACTGCAAACATAAGCAAAAATTGGATAATTGAAAAGAAAATATTGGGTCTTCAATTGGAGGTATTTTTTTTTATTTAAAAATTGTGCAAATATTTTCAATAAAATATGATTATTTCATTATATAATAAAATTTACTTTTTTCGAAATTTGAATATATGTTAATACAATACAATATTAAACATATTATATAAATCGCATTCAACTATTCAATTTTATAGATGTTAATAAACAATATTAATGATGACATTATCATCAGAAACACTACATCTCATTATTTTGCATTTCAATAGAGACGCATTAACAGAATTTGGAAGCTTTCATAATCGATCGAGCACCGATCAATTTTCCATTGTGGGCTTAATGTGAATTTGTTCAATCATGCAAAACCACATAAATTCGAACGGGATTATATACAATGCGAATTTCCACGACGTGTATCAAACGAGCATCATTCATTCGCGAAATTTTAAAAATAGCCCGACCATAAACAATCATTTGCTCACGGAATAAAATGACACCGACACACAAAACCCGCCACCGTGAAACCTTCAAACACAACATATTTCATTCAGAATAACAAAACTCAAATCTAATATATACGCACATTACTTTCGACGCACAATATTTCAATGTCCTACACTTGTATACGTTCAGCATCAAATATAGGCTAAAGGCGAGGTCTGTAAGCCCAGGATTCGTCACTGAAGCGGGATTAGGCGTTTTTATTGCTCATTTCGAGGCTTTCGATCCTTCCGTTAATGGTGGAGGGGCTTCGCCCCATGGCCCCATTAGGCGTCACCGGTCGCATATAAAACGTTGGAGAGAGGCTAAAGTGGAACACTTCTGTTGAGATTTCACTATAAAAATTCAAGATGGCTCCTTTTTAGATGGATTTTGCTTTATATATTGAATAGTTTGCGACTGACGATCTAAAAATACGGCCGAATGGACATTATGCGCTGTTGATGGGTGGATGTTGATCTTTAGATCAAACGTTTATGTTTATTCATCTTTTTATGCAGCCCATACAATTTTTATAACAAGACAGTTTTTTGATAAAGTTTGATTTTTTTAGAGTTTTTTACATCAATTGATGAGTTAAATACTAAAATCCGTTGCCATAGATGATCACAGTTCAAATCATCTGTTGATGAAGTTTTATACAAATTTAGGAAATGGTTTCTGTCAAATTTTATGATATATCGATGTTTGAAATGTTTTCGATAAGAATTTAGGTTAAATAATGGTCGTATTTTTTATATTCAGTTAATGAAAACGCGGTTGATTTATTGTAGTCGGAAGCTGATGGGAAATTAAACAAAATTTATTAAGGAAAATGTTTCATCCATCGCCGTGAAAAGCTTTTAGAGATGTTAGAACGGAAAAGCGAAAACGTTCGATGGAAATAAATTAGTCTCTAAGAATAGGTTTGACAAAAGTATTGAGTACAGAAAAGAACATATAAATAAAATATAAATGAGAAAATCCTATATTAATTTTCAATTGGATCCCTCAAGGTCTACAGCTCAATACGCTCAAATTAATCACGTGAAAATATTTTTCTTGTTATAATTTTATTTAAATATTGCCCATAAACTGAAATTGATGATCTTTACATAATATTAAAATATAATTTCCTAACATAAAAATCTTTCCGTAATAAACAAAAATGTATTTCTTCGCGAGCGAAATTGAAATTTCGTAAAACAGAACGCATCTAGCGAATTTATTACAAACATAAATCCACATTTCCTTTTCTAACATTTTCCCACAATGAAAACACGATACGGAATTTACGCACATTTAATACAAGAACGTATCATATTTTATTCGAGCGAACAGACATCATAATTTGACACAACAAAAAAGACATCGAAACACCCCAATAAATAAACGAACGAAAAGACAGCGAAAAATGTCCACGGCCCTCCGACGTCATTTATAACATGACGAAGGGATTGCGGTTCACCAGGCCGACATTTTGCCAAATAAATTATTTTTCTCTAATGTCCCCATCCTTCAGACTACAGAAGGAATGTCGTCTTGTATTTTTATTTATTATTGGACGGTCAAATCCTTGAATCCCGAAGCCCTTCGTGCGACACACTTCCTCGTTCAAAAGAATTTTTCATTAATTTCTGAATAACCCGGGCAAACAGTGGGATTTTACAAAAGGAAATATTGTATGTTCTCGGCTGAATTATGCGGTATGAAAATTTTCAGGATGCGACACAACGTATGAATTTCGTTTGTACGCAAATGGAATTTTAGTATTCAGCGCTCGCATTGATAATCCCGGTTTTGTGTTCGAGTTTTCATGTTTTAAAAATTCAGCGTGTTAGATAATTGTGGGATAAAATTGTAGGATAAACTTTTGGATACGTGTTCTGTTGCATAAAAGAATAATTAATGGATTTTTTGTCGACAAAATGATCCGTGTTTGTGGTAATCGTTTATTTAAACATTAATAATATAAATTTGCACTAAATTCAAAATATAAATCGATTGATGACATATTTTATAATAAAAAGACTTGTATTATCCGTTCTACCAATCTCCTAATCTACTAATAAAAAAATAATAATGAGCTTTGCAGCATTTATGTCTATTCTGTTATGAATATTTTACTCAAGCAATAATAATTGGACAACGGATTAATTATATCCATCGTTTTTCTTTCTTAATATTCAAAATTAAATCATATTTTTAATATAATAAAATAACATTTCTTAAAAAAACAACATTTTCAACATTTTTTAAATCGAATAAAATCAACGTAAAGTAACTATACAAAACAAGATTAATCGACTATACCCGGAATTGATCGTTTACAGTATTCGTATTACAAAATATTTTCTTCGAAATAATTTCTATTCAATTTGTTAGTCGATAAAAATAAAATATAACAATATACAAATATAGAAAAGGCTTTGGCGCCATATTAAAGAATAAAAACCTATAAAATTTTGTATAGAAAACGTTGAAATTAAACGGTGCGAAAGCTTAGAACTGCGCCGTTTATTATCCACGGAGCTGTTTGTACATTTTTTTGGAAATGAAAATTCACAACAGTGTCGTTTATTTAACCAGTAATGTTTATTTGTTACGAAAACTTGAATCATAAATGTTAATGTGCGTTTATTCGAGTCGGAAACACGCGAATCACTACTAACTAATAGTTTATTGGAGATCGATGAAAAGTGCTTTCTCTGGAGCGGAAATTTTCCGTGAAAATTGAAATTTGATCATGAAATTAAATACAAACTCGCGATGTGTTTTTTAAATCTGATTTTAAATTGAAAATGTGATAAAAAATTTTCGACGCATCTGAAAAATTGTCAACGTTGAAAAATGACCGTGATCATTTGATTTTTTGTTTTATATATTTATTTTTACAATAGAACATATGAAAGAACACTTATTAAAAAATATGATGAAAACAATTAAGTTGAATTGAAATAGGTTTTAATTAAAAATCGCGAAGGACGAATTTATAATTTTAATTAAGCATATTTAAGTTAATTAAGGAAAACAAAGCTTAAAAGCAGTGAGGCTAATAAAAACAACCCGAACTTAATTCTGATTAGCTTTTCCTTTTTTTCCATTATTGTTATTCATTATTACTTTTTTAGAAAATATGTCTTGTCCTAAATCGAAATACATCAATTTTAATAATAAAAAATAGACGTACCGGACGTAGCCGAAAACCTCATTTACTACACGTAAAGATTAATATAATTTTTTTCAACTTACAGTATGAAAAAATCCATTTTCCCAGCCAAAACGAACCAGTACATATTACACCATAATACCCTATGGGAAATCCGCTTTTACTAATACTCATCCACCGACCAGAGAATTAAACCGAACAAACCCGCCACTAGCGAATATTCCAAAGCACGTGAAGTATTATTATATATGTATTATAGCGAGTGCAGTCTTAAAATACATTACAAACTTCCAACGAATTGCACTCTGCATAATTGAATTAGAATGCCGAGAAATTAATTGCGATTGCGAAAGAAAGTTTTGTGTAACGAAATTTCATTATGCCGAAGCTATTTTAAACGGAAGAAAAAAAGGGCACGTGTAATGAAAAACAAATATGTTTACATTTCGAAATAACGAGGCTTTGTTTGTTATTCAGAAGCAGTTATTATAATCATAAAATAATGTTATGAAAATCGTGAAAAATTACAATTTTGTTAGAGAGTTTATTTTTGTTATGTATTAAATTATAAATTTTTTGATTTTTTTATGGTGGTTTAATTTGATGCAATTTTCGTCTGATTTCACTCATTTCTATTTTTGTTGGATCATCTTGACATTTCGAGATTTCATTCATATAGGGCTTACATGTTTATTTAAATAAATAGAATTTTTATGTTTGCACAAGAAACGAATTTTGAATTATACAAAACAGCATTAACGATTTGTCAAATATTTATTGGAAGCGTAGAATATCATTAATGCTTTATTAAGTTTTGAATGGAAGGATTAATTATGAATTGAAGTTATTTACATATATTCAAATTAGATTTGCTATGAGTCATACGAATAAACTGAATTATTATAGTTTTGTGAATATTTAAATTTTATTCACATAAATAATGTTGAAAAACTTTATAATTTTATTCAAATTGAGTCATTCATATTATTTCAAATCAACCGCGTATTTTTATGACAACAGATCTCAATTATATTCCGAAAAACATTGCTATTATGACATCACAAATATCTCACCGTTCAGCGGAAATTATAACGACTTTATATAAGAAATAAATAAATTAAAAATCGCAAAAACTCAAAATAGACCCATAATAAAACCTTGCAATAATCAACTACGATCTTTGCGAATCCGAAGTTGCTTTGGACCGGAAAGGGCGAAGGGTTACATTATTAGATCGACTTGTTTATTTACAGAGTGGAAAAGGGGTGAAGTAGGTTGTTCGGATAGAACTGAAAGCCTCAGTCGATCGTTTTCGAGAATATGTACGCTGAAATGTGAATATGCTCATACGCGATTCGCTTTAGGTGGATATGTGGAATGGATTGCATGTCGCGGTATATTCTCGAATGTTCTGAAAGGAGGTTTTATTGGGGTGTGTTGTGTGTCAATCGAAATGGAGGGATGGGTTTTTGTTCTGGGATGGAGCGACACGGTATTGATTGGAGTTTAAATGGGTTTTTCGAATTGTATCTTAAAACGGTCGCTTTTATGTGTTTATTTGGTTCAAATTTGAGTTGGTCAATGTATTGGATGTTTAAGATTCGATTTAGCAAATATTCGGATGTTTATTTTCCTCTGATTCGTTGAAAAGAGTATATATGAGGAATTCTAAAATCATTAGGGTGTGAAACGGAATATATGGAAAGTATTTCTTACTTTTCTTTTTCTTTGTAAAGAATTTCATTGAAAACATTTCACATTCATGCAAAAACATGAATTTTGAATAATTCCATGTTCGACACAAAATAAAAAGTCAAAATTTTACAAATTGAAATGTGTAAATTATGTACCAAATAACTTTTCAGTTCGAAAAAATATAGTTCCATAAAAATTATTTACGCATATTTTTTAGCAAATAAAATACGGGTCAGTTACTGAAATTTAATCCATCATATTTATATCGAGATTAGGGAAATGTTTTCCACAAATATTTTACGAGATATTTACGAGATGATTTTCGAGCTAAGTAATATAAAGTACAGGTGTGCCATATTCGCCTACATGAAAATTTATCATTCACCAGGTAACGTTTATTAAAACTGCTGATGTGTGAAAATACATATTCTTCTTTCTATATGGAGAAGGGAAACCCATAAAAGTAAAATACATTTGAGAGAGCAATAAATAAGTCGATCGAAAGTCTCATTTCACTGTAAAAATCAACGTAAACGGCGGTTTATGTTGGCCTCGGTTGAAATAATGGGAAAAAGTTATTGGTTATATATCATGAATAATTTTCATTGTAATAAAATGGCGAAAAATAATCACATTCATTTTTTTATGATGTCTGAACTACGATAAACTTTATCGGAAGAATATTTATTAGTAAGATGGAATTTCAAATTTTGATATCATACTGTTATAATATAATAATAAAGCTGGAATAAATATCAAGAGTATTATTCAGATTAAGAATGTTTTCTTGCAAAAACTATGAGATATTTGATAAAATCAAAGTTGTGTAGCTATAAAAATATAATAAATAAACTCAACATAGAAATTATTGATAAAACTTTTCTAAATATACTTGGTGGTAGGCCTTTGGTCTACCGACTCGGCTTTACAGGCCCTTTGGGCCCCATCTCCCCCACCCCCATGCCCAGGCTCACTAATAATGAGATCTAGAAATAAATATTGTAATCTATTTGAAAAAAATAATTTATTGAAAAAACACATTTTGAAAATATTTATTTTTGTAATATCATTTATAATATATAAACGAAATCTAAAAGAAATCGATATTTTAATTCGTATTTTGATAAAATAGAAATAAAAAAAATCAATAAATTTTAAAAGCAAGTTTGTGAATTGCTCGCTTTACTAACAAAAAATGTATGCATTCGCAAAAACACCGACTTCAATGACGCGAACGGCGAACGTATTAGATAATTCAATAAATACCTTTTTTCCATTTACACCTCATTTTTGCGGCCATTCGACCATTCCATACAAATTTTTCCTGAAAAAAATTTGGAATGGACGAAATAAAAATACGGATTGCCCGGTGACCTGAATTCTCTCTCCGCGTTTCCAAAATTACAATAAATCGTTATTATGATTATTTGATAAAGTAAAACACATGTAAGACTACTCGCGGCGATGATAATTATTCGAAAATGATTGCGAGGCCCCTTTAAACGTCAGTGTTTCGAAAAAAAAAAAAAATAAACGTCACCATCCTGATACACGGCGAATGTATGGACGCCAAATTAATTCAAAATTGGAAAATATCACATTTTCTGAGTTTTTTTGCTTTTATCTCGGGAATTTTTGAACGCTCAAATGTAGACAGTTCCGCGTTGGAATAATTTTTATGATATCTGACGGGATTTGGGCGATATTGGAACTTTAGTTATTTTTTTTATAAAAAAATCGTTTTCGTTGTTTATGAACAATGAAAATTAATTTCCAAAAAAGCGTGGTAGACAGAAAGACAGACAAACTTTCGATTATATAATAATATAGATAGGTAGATGTTACTTAGTCTTGATTTGCACGATGACTTGCAAAATCTATTTACCCTAAAAAAACAAACAATAATCTTATGCCCCGAAACCCGAAAGAAACCGACAAAACGAAAAGAAAATAGAAAGCAGACACGTGACGAAATCCACAGATTTTCCGGCCGCTTTTCCCTCCTTCGCAGCTTTGTTCCGTCAAAATATTGCCTGCCGGACACGACGGGTTGTTTTTCCGGAAGCTTTTTCCGTTTTCGCCCCACCCTTGACGAATTCAGCCCCTGAAAAACCACCCTGTAATTCGATTCGTCTTTCACGTTTCGCCGGAAAATTCGATCGCTTTTCCGGCGTTGTGTTTGCGGCAAGTTCCAAGTCATTTGTTTATAACCCGAGCAATCGCGTTAAAAGAAACAACCTTTATTAATTCTGGATGTTGATTTGTACGTTCTTTTTTCTTTTGTTGTGTCGAAATTGTTTTAGTTTGATTAAATATAGTAGTTGTTTTGTGAGGTGGAAATTGTATCGATTTTGAAGGTATATATTACATTATACTAGAAGTATTGAATCGATTTGTTAACGGATGAATATTTGTGTCGTTATTATAAAAATCATATTGAAAAATATATATTTTTAAGTATTGAAATAATCTGTATTCAAAGAAAATCTATGTACATTAAAAAAATTAAAGGCAGGTACTCGATTGCTTCACGTTTTTAATATTTTGTAAGTTGGTTAATTTATTATGAGGGAAATTCTGCATAAATACAAGTGCAAAAGTTTAAAAAATATTTTGAATCTCAATATATTTTTTCATGAAAAAATAAATTATTTAAAAAGTAAAATATAAGCAAAAAATTTCGTTTTATTTTGTATCTCTGCCATAAAAAATTCACACCCAGACGTATCTAAATTTATACAAATATAAGACGCAAAAGAACGTTTCGCACAACAACGGGAAAAAACACGAAAATATGTAAATAGGGCGAAATCGTCAAGTCAAAACATTACAAAGGAAAAAACGAATGTGATATTAAAATCGCATTTCGATATCGACAAATCACGAAAAAAGCACGAATTTTCCAAGAAACCTTTCAAAAAACGAATTCCTGGACGTACAAAATATATAAAATTTGCAATGGTACATAAATAAGGGTATTCCATATATTTTATACGTTTCTTATTTGAGTTAACTATAAAACAAAGCTCGTACATGTTTCTGTGTATTCTCATCAATAGTACCCGAAGGCTGTTTGCTCAAAAATATTTACGAAATCGCGCTCAAACACGCACTTTTTTCATTTATCCCGTTATATGTTAGGATATAATGTGATTTTATTTATTATTATAATATTTATTATAATAAATAATATATGTTATATTTATTTCATTTTTTTTCCAGAGTTATCATCATTTCAAAAAAATATAAAATTATACACTCATGATTTCTCCGAAAACAACTTTTCTCTTTTTTGAACCTAAATATTTTCTCCTGAAGCATCTTGGAAAACTCTCGTATAATTAATATAATATAAGAAAAATAATAAAAAAATAATGAAAAGCGTTTATAGATCTTGGTCGCAGTCTTTGCAAATTACTAGCGATGAGATTTTGCATAACACTTCCACTTTGTTATGGAAAAAGTTAATTTGTAGCCTCGTTAAAAAAGTTGATCCATCGTAAAAGTTCGTATCCAGAACATTAAATGTACAAAAAGGGAAACGTTGCTATGAAGAAGCTGTTTTCAGAAAGCTTAATTGGGATTAGAATACGAGCTTATGTTATTATATGAATTGTTTGGAAGAAAAGCTATCGTCTGTTTTTTTCTGTTTATTTGTAGCTTAGAAAGCGTTATCATTTTTTAAGATAAGATTTCAGAAAAGAGAATACGGATTTGTTGGAGTGTTTTATACGTGGAAAAAAAAATCAAAAACGTTTTATTTTGTATTTATAAGCAATATTATAAATAATACAATAATAAAAGTTTCATGATTTGAAAATTAAACGATGTCTGACATTCTAAAACATAAAAAGAAACCGAATTAAAAAATATTTACATTTAATTGTTTCAAGAATAATAAATTTTTTTATTCGAGGAAAATTTAAGCTTTTATAAAAAAGGGTTTGGTAGAAATTACTTTGATTGGAAAAAAAAACCTCCGAAACATGTGACGGATTGTATTTTTTTTAGCTCATCCTCTTGTATGTCAATATAATTTGGTTTCATGTATATACGATATTTTCGCGACTGAAACTCCCCAGGGAAAAATTTTTCACGCATTTATGACGACACGTGAAAATATGTGACAAGTCTCAAATATTTTATATGTCACAAAAAAAGTAAAATTCTCTAATAGTCTTCAAATAATACGCAGAAAAGTTCTTATTTTCTTATATACATTCAAAAAAATAATAAAGCTAATCTTTTATCATTTTTTTGAAACAAATAATAATGTTTATCAGTGGCATTACGTAAAAATACATTCAATATGTATCGTATTTGTTCTCTACTAGTATATAGGCCCGATGTTAATTAATAACGTCGGCTGTGAATATGAAAAGTTTGAAGAAATATATATTTATAACACAATATAATGTAATTTTTTTTTAATTAAAATAGAAAAAATAAAATGAAATTTGTTAAGAAACGGAAAACGATAAAACGTGAAAATATTTCATTATTTATTTCGGAAAAGGTAGAAATAAATATATTTTACACTAAAAATAATCAATAAAATTTAATTTAAAAAATGAGCGTCGCCAAAAGGTTCCCGCTTTGGAGTATCAATCGCTTCATCCAATTCATAATAAATAATCAACAATTATTTTGTTTATTATCTCCAGAATATAAGATTGTTTGGCGATTATAGCTGTTATTTTAATGGGTTTAGAGGCTAAATTGGAATGGCAAAGCCAGTAGTTAGTAGGTAATAAGCATCATATTATAGACGTTAACTGTATATGCATAAAGACCATATTAGAATATCTGAAGTCACGAGCGTCATTCGAACACACACACACACACACACACACTCACCGAAATCCGTGATTATCACGTGAAGAAAATAGTGGAATGTCGCTTTGTCGATATTCTTCTTAACTAAACGTCTTCATTATTTGAAATTTGAATTTATTTTTTATTGCTTTCCTTTCCACTTAACGAAATTTTTGTCTTCAAGATAATTATTTGAGCTTAAAAGTTAAATAAAACAACCCAAAAAGAAAAAGCTTAAAAACACCATCCCAACATATTCTTCGCATAAGAATATATTCTTCGTACAAGACGCAAAACTTTTTGCTTAATACAAGAACTAAGCAATTTCACAAACGATGTATAACCAAACCAATTACTTACCAACGAAACGCCGCAACCGCACAATTCCCAACATTCGAAAACATCCAAATTAATAAACCGCCCATCACAAAAACCCGAATTTTCCCTCAAAAAAACCCTCATACAACCGAACCGTGCAGAGGCGGACTCGGAACACGGGCCCGAGAGAATCCTGGATCCTGAACGCGGGAGACGTCTATTAATATGGTAATTCCTTTGTGTCGCTTTATCCCCTGCGCGGGGAGGCCGGGGCACAATGGAACCTTTCAGGGGCGGGCTCGGGGGCGGGGGCTGCAAGGAAAGCGAAAACAATTTGTCGCATCATTGACGCCGGCGCCCCAGCCGACCGGGGCCCCCGGGGGGCGCAGCGCCCGCTCCCGGTCACCCCCCCTTCGCATGGCTCCTTCGACCCACGCGTGACCTCCCCTTTAAGTGGAGACTGCGCAATGTTTTATAAATATCGAGAAATTGCGGTCTTTTTTATATGAATTTATTTTGATACTTTTTGTTGTTAATATCAAAATTTTGATATTGGGTTTAAATTTTATAATGAATGTAAGTGTAAGCGTATCTTATGAGTGATGCTCAAAGTATTGCGGATTTCTGTGTATGCGTGTGTGTGTGTGTGTGTCCGCCTGTTCGTTCGAATGACGCTTGCGACTTTTTATAGTATTGATTCTAATATGGTCTTTATGCGTATACAGTTAACGTATTATATATAATATGATGCTTATTACCTACTGACTACTGGTTTTGCCTATATGTGGTAATAACAAATGAACTATTTTGATTTAATAAATTAAATATTCAATTTGATCGACTTTTCGACTTTCTTCAAACTTTGCATTCACAGCCGATGTTATTAAAATCGGGTATACGAGTAATATATTATAATATAAGTGAATTATAAATAAACGTCTTTGCATTTTTGAATAAGTTGGTACTATAGAATTTTACCCTTAAGACAATTTAAAAAAATATATTGAAAAGGATTATATATATTGTATTTATTCGTAGTAACGAAATCTTTTTAAGTCTATTCATAATTAGTTTAATAATAGGCTCTTTTAAGATGTATACAAATATATTGTATTGAGAAATCTTTTGATATGACAAACATTATGATTTTAATAAATGTTGTGTTTATTCATTCATAACTCATTCAATAAATTCATTGTTCAATATATAATATTATATTCGGAATATTTATCATATTGTTCAATATTTATACGAAATACAGCGAGATAATTTTTCAATGAAATAAATTCCAAGAATTTTTTATTCAATATAAAAATATAATATAATAAAAACGCACAAAAGTTATTAAAACTTACTGAAATATAGTATTTGTTATAGATTTTATAAATTTTAAAATATCAATATTTTCATTGATCATTTGAGTTAAGCGATACATTTCAAGACTATTATTATTATCTTTATATTTCACATCAACTTATCTTTTACTATGAAATTTAAAAAATACACCTATATCAAATTATTCGACATGGGATGATTTTTTCAATATTCACTAAAAACTCATGATATGAGGAGTTCGGCAGAAATTAAAGCTAAGCGAAATTTGTCACTTTCGGAGATATTAAGTAAAACAATTTTCAAAAAAACGTTTACATGCATTTAGATGCAAATGTAACTAGGAGTAACCCGTCATAGTACTGTTATCTTTCGAGAGAATGTGGAATTATTTATTACTTTTCGTAGTAACAGTACTAATTTTTGTAGTAAATAAAAGAAACTCAATTTTGTAATTTTGGCGCTTAGCCTTAATTTCAGCCAAACCCCTCATATAATATAACGGACGTCACATACATTGCACACGACATTAAAAAAAACCAAAATAAAACACCCGAAATACGCATAATAAGATAGTTGTGCGAAAACGCGTGTCGTTTTAATTGACGTAAAATGCGTCGTTAAAATCAATTACGGCCGCGTTTCGGTCGATTGCGCTCCGTCTGCGAGCGCGAGGGTCACGCCGATAGTTCTGATACACCTATACATGCATTATTGAATTATTAACGAGAGAGAGGGGGGCCGCTTTAATTCCGTGTGTCGCACATGTGTCAAAAATGCGATTATTATGGGGTCGTCGATGCCGAGATTCTCAAATGGGTACTAAGGCGCTTCCTTTGATGGAGGTTTTCAAATGTTGATGTTTGTGGTTGTTTTTATGTGTTGTATTTTGATTTTTTTTATAATTTTGACTTTTGCTGATAAAATAGCATTAATTTTAAATATTTTAGAGAATTTTTCGAATATGGGTATCGACTTTTGAGATAAAAAGATTAATTATTTTTAAACGAATCGATGAAGTGATTTTAGCCATGATTTTTGAAATTTCAATGATTACTTACAAATTTTTAATATTCCAGTTCATTTTATTTCATTAGCGATGTCATAAACTTTTTCTTTCCTTTCACTTTTTTTTATTTATTTTTTCAATTTATTTAATTTATATAATCTATCTACTATGCAAACCGAAAAAATAATACATTTTTTTTAATCTTTTAATTTATATACCGCAAATATTCCTAAACATTTTCCGAAACTCACACAACGAACATCCAATCCAATTAATTCTAAAAAAAAAAAATAATAAAAAACCATTCATACTGCACAGATTGAGAACAATAGCTGAATCGGTATCGCGCATATAAAATGCACACAAGTATTTTTTTCCAAACACACACAGCACCACGGGGTCATATCCCCGAAAAAGTGAGCACTTGCCTTGTTTACAAGGCTTTAGATTTTAATTTAGATAGGGGAGAACGCTTCGGACCAAAAAGGACCCAAAATTCACCCCAGACAAAGCCCCAAAACCGCCCTTAACCAACAGCAAAATAAAGTTCGAAATCCGTCAGAAAATTTCGAGTTTCGCCACTGCCAATTTTATATCCATTAAAAGCCTATTCATATATGATTACCCGATATAATGAATTAGGGCTCCGCCGGCCAAGGGGCGGCCCTTACCCTCGTCTTGCCCCGCTTTACCCTCTGAAAGGAAATCCTGAAGGATTCAATTGGCGAAACGGAGGACTAACCGTTTTCTGGTGCTCGTCACTCTGGGACAAGACACTTCATTAATTACTAGACGATTAATTGAATTTGGCCATTAATCGGATGCTGGCGTGTTTCGGATTGGATTTCGATAAAATTGAAGCCGCAATTGTAAAATTAGTTCATTTAATATATAATGTATAGTGAAGATTGGTATTTTTAAGATACGTATTGGTTGAATATTTGTAAAACTTAACATTTTTTAGACTTTTCCAGCTTTTCCAGCAGTTTTTTGCTCGTTTATTTTGCTCAGACTTACCCATCTCGCGTAGGATTATTTTTTAAGATATCTAACAAAATTTCACTGATCAGGAAGCCCTACATTTTTTTGAAAGGGGAAAAAATATATCATTTTAAAAATGAATATATTGGTAAAATAGATATTATAACAAAATCTAAGATTCACAAATTTTAAAACTATTACAATATCACAAAAAAAAATCAAACGTCTGACATTGAATCTTCACAATTTTCGGTCCCCCATCACAAATAAGTCAAAATTGCTGCTGGCAAACACAATAATTTAACAGGCCGAATATAATTCGGCGATGCAAACTGCGTTTCAGCAGGTGTTCTGAAACATTAAACCAATTAATGTGTACACAGTCCGAATCGGTTCCGAAGATTAGCATTTACATGCAGTTGAGCGCAAGCAATCGATTATACTCGCCTCTATTATGTCGTGCATGTCGAATTATTACTGTGAAATTGTTGCGCAATTTGTTTATTTTGTTGCATTGTGCTATTGTTATATCAGATCATTTTTATTGCAGTTACTGGTTTTATTTCATAATGTGATAATTTTTTTTTATCAAAAAATACGATACGTATCATTTTTATTTATTTTGATGCTGTTGGCATAAAGAAATCCTAGTTTTCATTTGATGAAATAAATTTGTTCGTTCTCAAAATATGTATAGGATGAACTTTTTTGCAGAATCAATTTAATTTCAAACTTTTATATTTGAAATTTTTTGATACTCTTCAATATTTTTCTCTTGTAACTTCAATTTTCTAAATTTTACAAAAAAATCTTAAAAAATCGTATTTATAGTCATTACATTATACAAGATCTTTTTGAGTTCAAATACAATCATTTAAACATATTGTATTCACAAAAATACGAAATTTGATATATTACATGTGTTAACCGTTGTTTGCGAAATTGCTTAGTTCACGAACGACACGAAATAGTAGAATGGTGCTTTGTCGCTATTTTTCAAACCTCAAGGAGATTGTCTTCATTATTCAAAATTTGAATTCATTTTTCTTTGTCTTTCTTTTCAAAAATTTAGTCTTATAGGTAAAAACTAGAACTTAAAACTAAAAAAAACCAACCTTATCAAAGCATTGACACTTCCAAGACCATAAAGAAAAAGCGGTGTAGAAATGAAGATAATAAAAAGGAAAAATGTTTAAATTTTGATGAAAAATATTAATAAAATGTCTTCTTACCGTATTATTCACATACAACGCAAAAAATTTTAGCATCGTATGTAAAATAAACAATTTCGTAAAAGACGCATAAACACATGCATCAATCGAAATTTTCACACGAAACTTTTCTTATTGTAACTTCAATTTCCCAAACTTTTTATAAAACTGCAACATTGTGATATCATATTTTAAAAATATTTAGACTCAATTTTAAATCTTCATCATATAGTTTTCAAATCACTAACCCCCCCGAAAAACAGCACACACATGCTAAAACTACCACCCACCACAAAACCCAACCTTCCGAAACTAAGAACCCTCGGATCAGACTAGAGCTCCTTTAGCCCATATACAGCCGCATAATGTAGGTTTTAGCTCACTCTCAACGGGCTCCGACGTCAAACAAGGCATTTACCTGAAATTAAAGACCACCAAACCAGCGCTGTTCAAACACGCCCGCTAATGGAAATGGGAATCGCGCTTGTTCTTCAGATAGCCAAACATTTTAACGTAATAACGCCCCAAGGCAGATCGATGTATAAATCGACCTGGCGAGTGTATGCTCGCTGTGTTTGGACGGGAAATTGAGGTTTTATGGGAAATGTTTAGGTTGCGAATGCGGGCTTGATAACGTTTTTGATTTGTTTGTTGTTAGAGGGAATTGTTTATTTTAATTTTTAAGAACTATTTCTTGTTTTTTTATGTTGATTTGTGAGGATGTTGTTGAATTGAATATTTGTTGTTAATGGAAATTTTGTATGTTTTATAGTACAGACTTTATACTATAAAGTGGCCTACTTGTAAGTCTTTTAGTGTACAAAAATGTGTCATATTTACATCGCGAATTTAAATTGATGAAGATAGGTTCTCGTTAATTTGAAAATTGGATATACAGAAAAATCCTGTTTCCATGTTTTTGAAGGAATCGATAAAAAAAAACGTTATTAAAGAGAAAATGCAGAATGAGAGTTTATAATTCAAAAATTTGGATTTTCGAGACGTCAAATGTGAATTCTATGTACGTAAAATTAAGGTTTTACTGTTGTCGTTCTAATAATTTTTACATATCTTCGATTAATTTTTCAAAGTAAATCCGAAACTCTATAGTAAAAATTTTTACTCTAGCCCTTAACATATGTATATTATCACACTCTGAAAACAATACGTATAAAATCAAATACTCGAACCAACTTAAACACGTTCAAAACACATTTTAAACACGTCGCATTCAAAATATAAAAATCATCCATCGCAAAAAAATAAAACTCAACGCATCGAACTACATCATCCAACACTAACATAACACGCGAATCGCACTTATCACATAACCCGCACTTAAACACATAAAACACCCATAAAACCACCCACACACAAACACACACACACACACATACACCATCGCACACATGTGCCGAGTTACCGAATAATAAATAAGGCAATTTGTTGTGGCGGCTCCGCCTCCCGGTTTCCGTATCCTTCGGCCCCACCAGGACTTCCTCCCGTTTCCCGTCTCTGTCTTTCCTCCCACGTTTTCCACGTGCCACCCTTTCGTGCCACCCTTCGGTGCCACCCTTTCGTGCCCACCACAGCCTCCGTGGGTAGTTTCCCGTCTCTTTTCGTCCCTGGGGAGAGTGGCGTTCTCGTCTCGTCTCACAGCAAACACTAACTTCCACGCTACACTAGACACTCTTACGCCGCTGCGATATTCAGCGGTCTAAACGGAGGTTCTCAAAATGTAGTTTGGGATTGTCAGGTTCTGGTCGAAGCCTTTGAAATTCGTGTCGATCTTTATTTTTTTCGTTTACTAGCGGTAGTGCCCGGCGTTGCTCGGGACTCGGCGTTTTAAATCGAATTATTTTTATATGGTGATCGGACACGATGTGTGGGGGGAACATTTTTTTGCGGACTGTCCCGTTTTAGGTTCCGGGAAATATGGTCGCCCTATTTTAATTATGCTGAAAACCTTTTCCACAAAAAAATACATACGCATGCCAATTTTCATGGCGATTGGTCTCATAGTATTAGAGTAATATGGCAACATACAAACATCCATTTTTATATACATAATAATAGATCAGTTATGAAAAATGTATTCAAATACTGTCTAAAGCCTGAGTGTTTTTTTTTTCTAAATAAGAATGAGGTACTGTGGTGAATGTGAGCTTGAATATAAGTTTTCAAAATGTGATTTGAGGTTATCAGATTCTGATCGAAGCCTTTGAAATACATGTTAATACTATTATATTTAAAATTCGAGTGTTTTTCTTGAGTTGGGATGAGACTCCATATTGAGCGTGGGCTTGAGCATACAATTACATATGAGTATGAATACTTTTTTGCTTATTACAGTATAATATTTTGCTCTACTAAGGAAATTATTTTCAAAAAGACGAGTACTAAAACTATGTATACCTTGACAAGGGATTCATAATCTGAGTAATTATGCATGATTTTTTTTCTATATACTGATCTTATTACTTATGGCTTAACTTTAATAATCTATAAAAATTGATGCATTTGACATAGTTAAATTTTCGATACATAGTTATTAAGATAAAGTTTTTTAAAATAATTGAATATAAAAAAAACGAAAAAATGGTATCTACTAAGATCTTAATATAATATAATAGTAACCTTTTAAGATATTGCCTAACTTAGGCGATCATTTGGATTTATAATGTTAACCTTTTCTGACTTTTTTATTTTAACTAAATTTATATTTTTTCAAGCACAACTACAATATAAATTAAATGAAAATAAAAACTCAATATGGGTTAAATCGATAAATTCTAGTAAATGTAATAACAAAAGTCTTCATTCAATGATACTATCACATGCAATTGTACAGTTATAATATCGAAGTTGACTTTTAGTACTACTATATTTTATAAAAATTCAAACGGATCATCAATATATAATTGGGAGCTCGCGAAATGTTGACGCTATTAGAAATGTTGAGAGTCTCGAAGCGGTCCCTCCCGTAGGTATCATTTCCCTATTGTTAACTTGAAAGGGAATTAACTGAACGTTTGGCTGAGTTACCCGAGAGTTTAGTAACTGTTTACCCATTGTATGGGGAAACGCAGTTAATTGAAGAATTTGTCAATTTGCGACGGCTCAATTTTAATGGAACATTATCGTTATCGAGCGCACTCACACACTCACCAAATATTTACCCCTCCTCCCCCCCAAATCGATTATATATAAAAGATTATATATAAAACACCATAACTCATTATGAAGAAATTTTGTATTTAATTCGAATTAATAAAAAACCGCTCGATCACAGATCACAATCATTTCTGGATCGGCGAAGCGTGTTGCAAACCGACACGTGTATCTATTTACCAAGGGGATCGACGCACAATGCACATACTCCCGGGACAAATCCCGGGATTTCGGCTCGGTTCCAAACTGACTGTTAAATAAGCGACTAACTAACTAACTAACTAACTCGTCGGCTAGTGTTAACTGTCCGCGGATAACGATGCTTCGATTCTGTTGTTTGGTTTGTGGCAAATATTTTTTTTAGATAGATGTTTTGCTTCGGAATAGTATAAAAAGGTGTTTTCATTTTTATTTATTATTAATTAATTGGGATTTGAGGGATATTTGGTTTATCCCCTTTTGGCTTTTGGAGTGTATAAGCTGGGGATGCATTATCGTCATGAACGTACGTTCTTATTATTTTTTAATTTGCCGCACGAAAGTAAATAGAGAATTTGCGTGTGTGTTCAAAAAGATATGGAATAATAATAAGGGTGGGTTGTGTTTTTGATTTTATATTGTTGTTGAAGTTATTATGTAAGAGTTTTATAATTGAAACATTTAATTTTGTCAATGAAATGCACAGGGTGTGATAATTTTGATCAAGGAATTTATTTATAAAAATTGAACCTTTAAAACTACATATAAAGTAATACTTAATACTATTAACTATTACTTAGTAGTACTGTACTACTATTAAATTAATAGTAATGTAAATAGTAATTAATAGTAAATTAATAGTGTTATCATTTCTAAAAAAATGTTGGAGTGATTTTTGTGGAACACCTTTGAGTTCCTTGGCACATTAGGTTGATCATCAGTATACTCAAGAAATATCGTATTTTATAACATGGACAAGCCAAAATGTATTAATCATCAAATAAAATTATCTTTTTAGTCTACAGTACACGTATCTTGCATTTTTTGGCTATTTTGCAATAAAAATAGGAAGATTTTTTTGTTTGCTAATCAATCTAATGAGCCAAGAAATTCAAAGGTATTTACAAAAATTGTTCCAGATTTATTTCCGAAAATGGTAGCACCATAAAAACTATTTCATAAATTGCTTTTTAAAAATTAAAGTATTCACTTATGTATAGTTTTAAATATTTGATTTTTATAGATACATATGTACATTCCGCGATCAAAGTTGCCACAGCAGTATAGCTTTGTCGATAAAAAGTTATATAATATATCATAACTTAAAATATGACCAATATTTCTTTTAAAAAATAAATAAAGAATAATTTTAGAATATTTGATTTTTCTCAAATTATTTTATTATTACTTTCATGTAATAAGTATTAACAATGAAAAAATATATCTAAACTTTCAACGATATCAAAAAGTATCTTACGATCACTATGATTAAAAAAAACAATCATTTCTATATTCTGTAACTTTTTTCGTCC
>JAOXNN020000020.1:286455-302055 GCA_028571205.2 Hydropsyche betteni | reverse complement strand
ACGATATCAAAAAGTATCTTACGATCACTATGATTAAAAAAAACAATCATTTCTATATTCTGTAACTTTTTTCGTCCGATAAAGTAACGCGTAACAAATCACCCTCCACAATTTCGCAAATGGCAAAATGATGACATAATGAGTTGACGCCACAAACGACAAGGTGTTGTCAGCAGACAAATGCGTTTTTAAATACAACACCTTTTTCTGATTTGTTATATCGCAAAAATGTTCAAATTTTCAACAATTTACAAAATGTATATCCAATTTATTTTATTATAATTATATAACTATTGCGTTGAGCCCAATCTGTCACGGTAACAACCCCAAACAATGACAACGTGATGTATGGGGTTGCAACTGGCGAACTATGACGGTTTAGGGGTGGAAGAGTTCACACTCGCACGCTAATTATCGAATCAATTAGTGAGATTCGGTACGCAACAATTGCCAAAAGTACATAATACAAATTATTTATATATGTATGTATTATAATACAATTCAAGTCTCGTGTAATCCGGTACTACGTCACGTGTTAACAATCTGAAAATCTGCCGTAAAATTCGTCGTTAAACGAACTCTCTTTATACAACCTCACTCCTTCGCGTTTTAACCCCCCTTTCAAACCCACTGACATTTTTCCCTCCCCGTCGGTGTTGCCAACCTGAAAACAAGAAGTGAAAGCCGAAACGGTTGGTAAATACTGCTGAAGCTAAAACGTCGTATCGTAACAAAATATTAACCCTTTACTGCTTCGAAAAGTCACTTTTTATTCAAAATATTTATTTATTTTTTTTATATTGATATACCTACTAATGGTGGGCGGTAAGTTTTTTTTACCAGAGTATGCTGCCGAAAAAATATTAGTTTTTTTTCTCCGTTTATTTTATAAAAATCATTTATAATATAATGTAACCGCATAATAGAACTTATCTTTTTTTTAATTAATTATAAATGATTTTTCAATAGATTTTTAGGGCATGCGCTGCATTTACCGCATCTATAGATCACACTCCACTGACATCTATCTTTTAAATAAAAAAATATATTTAAAATTTAAAGAAATCACAATCAAAATAATATATTTTATATTTAAATTAAACCTATAACATCCTTCGCCCTTGTTTTATCCATCCCAATTTGTATAAAGTCTCCTTTTCTCCCCCGCCCACCTCGTTTTGGGAGTTTTCCCGCCTACGGCAAATTAATAACACTTTATGACTTTCAGTCTCATTAACTTAATATCTCTGGCGGAATAATTATTGCTCAGGCTTTTGTTTACAAGTTTATCTGAATAAGCCCCCCGTTTTCAGACGAAACCCCGTCCCTTAGTGCGGCCCGTTATCGCGAGTTTCGAACAGGGGTTGGTACTGCTGAAAACGCGCGAAAACAATGCGCTGATTTTATATTTGAAATTAAAAGCTTTCATTCGATTTAATTTCGGTTAGTTGTATAGAGAAGTAATGTTCGGTTGATGATTAAGAAATCAATGTTTCTTTTCAAAGTGAAAAGAAAAGGCCTTTTAATCATAAATTCGTATTAAAATGATTTGATTTAACGAAAAAGAAGTATTTATTTAATAAAAGTTTAAGAGTTTCGAATATAAAATGTGAATAAAATTGTAAGAAAAGCATTAAAATTTCAAGTAAAAGTATACACTGACTAGTAAATTTATACATTAACTAGACAATACATTCATAATTAGGTTCATAAAATTGGTTCGTTATTAATTTAAAAGTAAAATTGAAATAAAAATACTAAAATCTTAAATAAAACTACACTCTGACTTGTGAATGTATAAATTTGCTTCGATTCCAACTGCAACGTATATAGTAATTGTATAAACATTTCAAACGGAAATCTTACCGCGATTATCACAATGTCTCGAATTTATCACGCGGAATTCGGACGACGTCATCCCGCCTAATTGCGAAACCCTGAACTTCACCGATCAGCGAACAGGAATGAGGGACACGGGGGCCCCACTCGGGGGCGTAGCGCCTCGCGAAACAAGAGTGTGGGGGCGCAAGGAAACGGGAGAACACCGCGACTTAATTAACTGCCTTTCTTAATTACATCCTTCGTTTATGCCGCCATTAGTGCGGAGTCCCGCGGCGAGAGCCTCCGCCCCCTGTCCCCAAAAACCTCCCTCTTCTGTCTTCTTATCTCTCGAAACATGAGAGGTCAACTTCTCATATATGTATATTTGATAAAAATTTTATTTATTTATATTTTTGAGTATGAAAAATAGGTAAATATAAAAATAATAGTTTCGATGTATTGCGCTAATGTAATAGATGGCGTTGATATTTGTATGATATGCGCGTAACTTTTCCCGTTTTTATATATATGCATGTTTTTTTAATCGTGTTTTTATTATATTGAAAATGAATATGTTTATTTCGGAAACAAATTGAAAACCTCTGTCTTAAAGTGTCCGTGTCTTTGTGTGTGCGAGAACAATAGCCGCGACCGCAACAATTAGAACGGTTCAGATTGTATGGAGTTCGGGATAATTGGATAATTGGAAAATTCGATGAGACTTTCGTAAAGTTTTGGACGCCACTGTGTTTCCCTGCGATTGGGTTAGGTTGGGTTATGTAATAATAACGTAATTTTATTATGAGCGTCGACAAATTTGGCGTCACCTCCATTTTGATACAAACGTGACGCCATTTTGCTCACAATTTAATACCTGCGGTTTCCCACTGATAATTCTAATCAAATTATATTCCACAATAAACTTCAAAATCAAAACATTTCATAACATAAATTTCATTCCATAACGAACACTCTAACCTAACCCAACCCTGATTCAAAAACTCCGACAGTTTTTTCCGATAATAAGCGTCCTAAGAAACTCGTGAAAATCGGCGACATATTCCCGCCTTTTTCCTAGCACACGACCCGGTTTTATACGCGTGTGTTATGGCCGTACAAGCGAGCGGTCCTAAAGCAACCGTGTCGAGATAAAGTGTCTCCCGGGCGAGCGGGCCAATAAAGCTCCACTAATGGTGTTTATCAGGCCGGAAATGATGGAGCTTTCTTTTGTCACCGCAAAAGTTTCATTTTCCGGTCGACTTCCGACACCACCATTGCTCCTCCCGCTTCTCCCTGAATCCCATGTTTAGGGATGTGCTAAAATGGTTTCTGTCGATACATTGATTTGTTTTCTAAAAATTGTCTGAGGTTATGTTTGATTGGATTAGGTTTATAATAGGTGATTTGAATGAATGGATGGTTTTACGCGTTTTTGGTGTATGTATTTTTATTTTTTTGTTGGGAGTATCAACCCTGAAAAAGTTGGGGGAGTGGCTTCTTCCTCAATATATCATGAATATTTCAAGGGACGTCTGAGGGTGAGCATCAGCGTTTGTAACAAACGGTTGGCTAGACGATCCGTGTTTTCTCGCAAGATTGAGGAGCGAGAATTTGTCGACCAAAATTGCACCAAACCAACGACGACTGTGGCAAAATGTATACAAGATGACAAACTTGAATACAGAACTAAACATTTTAAATTTTTATGTTTTCTGTAAATAGTATAATTTGTACGAGCAGTAAATATCATTATCATTGATTTAAAAATTAATCGGTAAACGGCAGTTTTAGTTTTTTTTTTTGTTTTCGTATGCAAAATTTATAATGGTATCGCAAAATCTATATCTTAGGCTTTTTGAATTGTACTTAATTTTTATAAGCGATATATAATATGTACCATTGATTCGATACTATCCGGCAAGTAATGATTTCAAAAGAATTTTTTTTTTGTATGTAAGAAATAATACTTTTCAAATATTTGCAAAAACTCATATCCTACAATTAAATCCTTGAGAACCTATCCCACTTTATCGCTGGATCACATTTTATTACTAAGCTGTCTATGTTGATACACAAATATCAAATATTTGATCAGTTCACCAAAATTTTCATGCCAATATTCCAACGATTCCAAAAAAAAATTGCATCCTTCATGCATATCATTTGATTATGATTAAAAAAAATCACAAAACTCTCACACACAACTCCCACGACAAATTCACTTAATGCGTCATTAGCCAAAACCGTCCCCGTAATAAAAAGGCAATGCCTGAAAAAAAAGTACACAGCCGAAACTAATTCCGAGCGAAGTCTCGGTGGGATTCTTCCTCGGGGATTTCCTCCTTTGCTGCTTTTTTCCTCGTTTTATTACAACCTTCCGTGTAATAGCCGCGATTACTCTAACCTCTTCCCGGTTTAATAGATCTGCGCGTCCGCTCTCGATCTTTTATCTATACTCTGCTCTGCCGGATCTCTCCCTTTTATCCGGAAAGCAAATTGCCTCTAAGCGTTACTATTGTTTATCGCCCTCCGAGGACCGAACACGCACATTCCGAACAAAAAACCCAAAAGGACAATCTAATCTTGCCTTATCTCGAATTGGCCTTTCGCTTCGTTGAAGAGCGCACTTTGAGAAATCGCGATCGAAACGAGTCATAATTGTATAGTTTTTATTTTGCAATGATATGTTTGTTTTTCAATTAAGGTGTTACACGTTTTTGAAATTATGAATGATTTGATTGTTAAGACGACTACACATTGTATTGAATTCTGGTGTGACAACTTTAATCGCGGAATTTATCTGTATATACCGAATTTTAAAAATTAGATAAAAAATCATCATAAAAAGGCTATATTTAAAAATATATATACATCAATTTTGACAGTGTTACTGTTTCTGGAGAAAAACCTGAAGCGGTTTTTATAGAATTTCTTCAAATACTCTGGCATATTAGGTAAATCTTCTGAAAAGCTAAAATGTATTTATTGTGAAAAATAATGATAGTCAAAATATTGATTATCGAGTGATATTGATCTGTTAATTAATTTTGTTCAATATTTTGTGGTTTCTGACTTTTTATAAAATTCAATTTTGTTATAAAAATGGGAAGATTATTTGATTTTGCTGTCTCAGCCTAAGGAAATCGAGATCTTTAACAAAAAGCGCTTTAGAATTTTTCCCAGAAATGTTAAAATCGAAAAAATTATTATATAAATGTGAAAGAATGGCTTTATTAAAATTAGAGTAATCACTAATGTATTATTCTAAAGATTTGATTTTTACAGATTTACGTGATCAAAGTTTTCACAATAATTAATATATACTGATTCCAGAACTAATTTAAAAACCGATTAAATTAAGAAAATTATTGTTATTAATTGTCATTAAAGGGATTACTTTAAATATGATTAATATCTTCTCATGTTCAAAATCAAATATTCTCATTACTAATTTTTCACATGTAAAATTTTAAAAAGTGCGATTTCGCACAATCGCGAACCGGCGACAAGAAACAAAGTCAAACACTTCAATTAAAAGTTGCGCGACAAAAGTCGTTGAATATTCAAAAGAGGCGCCTACGCGTTACAATCTGTTTATTATTTAATTGCCAATTAAATTCAACGTAAATCCGTTAAAATTAATCGGCGATTACTTAAAAGTCGAAACGCGCGAATTGCCCCCATTACGACTTCGCACAACCAACGACCCGTAAAAAGCTGATATTTATTTAAAATATATTAATACAATATATAATATATTGATATATTTAATAATTTATTTTTTAGATATATATTTATGATATAAACTGTGTGTGTGTTGCGACTTGTGGCGTTTCGTAAAGCGCCCGCTTCAAATGTACGTATCGTGTCGGAGGATTTGCAAAGTTTTAGCAACTTATTAAAAATGAGACGCGTTTCTTAAATGAAACACGGTTTTGTAGAGAGCTGAAAAAAAGCAGCGACTGAGATGAAAAAGCAAAAAAAAAATGGCGAAAAACAACGGTGCGACGTTCGATGGGGGGAAGGGTCAAAGATGGCCGGTCGACAACATTTTCGACTTTGTAAAGTTTTTAGTTTATTTTCAGGATTAGAATATGTGTTTTTTTAATAATGAATCAATGGAAAATTGAATCGTTTAGAAACTTTATTTTTTTCGAAATGGAACTTTTAAAAAAATTCATGTTTATTTACATTCATATTTATATGAAAAGAGCTTCATGGAATAATATTTTTTTGAGCTATATTTTATTATGAGTTTCACTATGTGTGAAAGTGCCACCCAATTTTTGGTACTTATCAATCTGCCTAGAGCAGCAAAAGCATTCAAAAGCCTAGTATTATTCACTATTTATTCTTTCTTTAGTAAGAAACAAAAAAAATATACAAATTGAAGGAAAGCTGAAGATACTTTTTCTTTTCATAAATGAATTAGGTATGTTTTCACTTGTGTGATTAATATTATCATTAAAATTAATATAAAATTACTGATTCCTATTTCCAGAAACATCGAATAAAGTTGTTAATTAAAAAAATATGTTTACCGGGTCAAGTTTTCATCATTTGCAATCCGTATGACGTTTTTTTACAAATAACATGTGAACACATTCATATTTTTTACTTAAAATGCATTTAACAAAGCTTAATAATCCATTAAAATTATATAACGAAATATTTTTGGAATTTTCTATTCCTAAAAATGTTCTGAGCTCCTGCATTATAAAAAAGTATAGACGTGCACCGTGGAGGCGGTCGTAAAAGGGAAAAGTGGAAAAATGAGACTGAGGATAGGAAAACTCCTAAGTGTGACAAAAAAAGTCGTTGTGCTTCAAAAAAGCGTGTTGAATTTTTGCGATTAAGCCCGACGCCGCCGGGCTCCCGAGGCTTATTTTCCACCATTTTACTTCCACGAGGACTTTTTCAGTTTTGTTTCGCGTCTCGGACTTAACCTGGAGACGGAAGATAGCATAAAAAATAAATTGAGGTTATGTGCGAACTAAAGCTATGAGGTTATGTGAGGATGTTGAGGTTATGTAAAAAATGAACGCAGGGCTGCCAAAGCTGATTGATACCAAGATATGTCTTTTTATTCGTTCTTTCAATGCGATGTATTAACGTTAAATATTTACCACTTGGTTATAACGTATCGCCGAGTGTAATGTGCTTGCGTGTTCCGCCTTTGTGAAAAAAGGCGTGTTCAATAAAGTGGAAAAAATTACGAACGGTTTTTCTTTCTTTTCTCCTAATTTTCCACGGCGCGGAACAGCGCCCCGAGCAACGTTTTTGTTTCCAGAAAAAAAGCCTGTTAAATTCTTAAGTAGGGAAAAGTTTACGCGAGTGAACGTGGCCCTCTATGCCGGAAAATCCATTTTTTCACACATGAAATTTTTTCGTTCATTTTATATCAAAAACTGTTACGATTCGATTATTTTAGTTTTTTATTATTATTTTTCTAAATATATAAAACTGCTTTATAATATTATGTTTTATTCTTTCCGTGATTTTCTTATATGAATTAAAATTTATTTTTTACTTAAAAATTTATAGCGAAATCAAATCATTAATATTATTCAAAACTTCTCTTCAATTCGACTAATTGATGGTAGTTGGTCATAAAATATCTGAAAGCAAAACTGGAGTGAAGATACCATTCCATCAAATTGGGGGCCATCTTTCTCTGTGCACACTGGCTAAATCTAGCAGCCGAAAAATATCAAATGTGTATTAGCCCACCTCTCCTCTTCCAGTGTGAAAGCTCGCATACAATCAGATTTCAGGGGTGGAGGAGCAACATCATAATGTGACCGCACACGAACTTCTCCTCAATCCTCACTTCCTAATTCGAGTGGAAAGCTCACAGTCTGAGCGCCGCCACCCTGTTTGTGCTTTATTTTTTCGCTGAGAGCGAGACGGAGAACTCCTGAGCTCTTTCGGAGGTGGATGGAGGTTGGACACATTTTTAAATTCCCATGGAGTTGAAGAAATTACCCTCTTGGGGACCGGAGTGTGGGGGAGGTGGGGAGAATTCGCGAAAACGCTCCGCAGACAAAGAGCAGTATAATCCTAAACGCAATAAAATATACATTATCTCGCGACGCAAATATAAACATCGAACAAAAGAAAGTCGGAAGAAGAGCTGTCGGTGCTCTCGTTTTATTTAAATCGAATGGATGCCGAGGTTGGACGTGCCGCGGGCTGTTATGGCCGCGGATTTCGCGCGCGCACTTTAACAGGTGGCGCGGCTTGTTTTGCGAATGCATTATGATAATGCGCCACGGTCGTGTAGTAATATATTAATGGATGCTTTCGAAGACTTGTTTGTGTTTTGATGTTTATTAATTTTGAAATTATTGCCATCCGGAAGATTAGTAACACAGAATATTCCTATCAATGGAATAAATATCAAAATTACGTATCAAATAAAAATCTGATTGATTTTTTCAATGCTTTTTATTACTATAATAAATAAGCAAAAGCCTACCAATTGTGCTATATTTGAATAATTACAAATTTTGTACATGCAACAAGTATATACACGAAAAATCAAACACTAATTTATAAGTCATTTGGAAAAATCACTAATGCCGACAAGGCTTAACAATTCAAAAGCTTTAGCAGTATTTTAGTTCAACAGACCAATTCGGTACATGTGTTTGTTTAAGGTTGAATTTTAAAAATAAATAAATGTTTCACATTATAATAAAAGTAAATGAATAAAAAAAAAATTGATTTATAATACTTCGATTGAGGTTGTTTGATTTTGTATATTACATGACACATAAAACAAATACGATCTTAAACCTAGCATTTATGAACTACATAATCAATTTTGGTACTCGAGTACGAATCATTCAACATCAATGGATAAAACACAAATCATTTATATAAAATTTTGGATTAAGTAAATATATTTCAGTAGTTTTTCTGCTAAATATAAAAGTATACTAATACTGAACGTTATTCAAATATATTATTTCACTATTCTAAATTGCTTGAGTTTACATTGATATTATTACAATAATACATTTATCATAAGCGAAATGAATGCTAATCACAATCTTGGCTACATTTCACATTATCTAATGAAACACAGAACACTTGTGCACTACATTCTCAAAGGGGATTTCCTTTATTGACTATCATCCAAATTTTTTGATATAAAAATGTACAAAATATAAAACTAAATAATTTAGCGTGGACTAATTTAGCCTTACACTTTGCACAGACTACCGAAGGTGGGAATTGTACCTAAAAATGTAAACTTTTGCTATACCAAAAACAAAACTATCTATTCCAGCAATAAAATGTTCTACAATTACTAAAACACTGGGATTTTATAGAAACTAAAAGCAATTTCAACTGTTTTTATAAGAAAATTTCTAAAACAATAGGATTAAACAATACTAAGAAATTAATTCTAAATTCAACAGCTATTCTATGGATACAATTTTTCACATGTCTATGCGACAAATACAGCGTATTCAACAACACAGTACGAGACAATAAAACATTACTAACCTAAATTTATTATAAGTAGTGTAAACATCACAAGAATATTCAGTAAAAAATAAAAAAAATTAGTTCCACTTATTATTATCAATTCGAATATGTCTTTTTTCCTTGAAAATATAATAACATTTTTGTGACTAGAACAATAATTAAAAAATATATTATGATAGATATTTCGGTAAATAGTATATAAAATAAATTTCAATGAGTCTGAAAAAAATATTTATCATAAATTAATTAAAATTAAATAATTTGATTATGTTTAACATAAGTATTTGATTCTAATAAAACAATAAGTTTTATATAGGCAAGGCCAAAATATAGTTCAACAATGTTAAAAATTTTGGGTTCGAACATACGAAAAATGGAATTAATGGTTTTTCTATTCTAATACACAGTATTGGTAACCTATTATATCACAGTTAAAGCCAAAAAATAGTTCAGTAATTTCAGAAATATTAATAAAAATAAAAAAGGGAATACACGAGTTATGCCAGCATAACATACAATTTTATAAGTCAAAATTATTTTTTGGACCCATGAGGATTTATGTGATCTATGTTTATATTCGGTTTGTAAAAAAAAATACATAAGCATCATAAAATTGAAAAAAATTACAAAGCAATAAGTCGCGTATTACATTTTTTCCATTTTTCTTGCAGTTTTCTGTGTTCTTCATACTGTTGTTCAGTTATTTGTTTCACCATAGGACCACCCTGAAAAGTTTCAAGTTTATTAATTTCAAGATATAAATTTTTTACAAGACAACAATTATCAAATTTACCTTAATTTTCCTAGGATCCAAATTTGCTCCGAGATTTTGCATGCCTTTGGCGAATTTTGAAAATGGAGATAAAACTAGATCTTTGGTAACGCTCGCAACTGGACTAGTGATGTTCTTCAATTGCTTCAACGCACTTTCACTCTGCGATTGACTGATGCTGAGATTTAATTCATGCTGAGAGCTAGAACGTGGCGGTTGACTGACTTCCTTCGATTGATCCATTTCAAATGATCCACTGCCAGTCACTACCGTACCAGTTTCCGTATTTATATCAACTTCTCCAGAACTGTGAGACAATTTTTGAGCTAATTTTAATGATGAAGGCGGTTGAACTTTGCCCTTAACATCTGATGAAGATTCTTCAAAATTTATTGTGATCTCAGGTGTAGCGCTTCTTGTATTTTCGGGAAAATATTCTGAGCCCATCGTTTGCGGAATATGAGATCCATCTATATTATCACTGTCTACATTGAAAGGATTTAATTTGACTCCTTGGGATGTTTGATTATAAACATTGTTACTAATGAACGCATCATCTTTAGAGCTATCGAGGGAAATTAAATTATCATCTAATTTAGAAGTATTTCCTTCGTTAATTGACTTTGTAGTTTTATCATCTAATAACGGATTGCTTTCGATATTGGCCAAAAACTCTGAAGCAAAAGTATCGTTTCCGGAAGTTTGACTATCGATTTTGGAAGAGTACAAAGGATTTTCTATCAAATATGCTTCTGAGTTCAAGTCTACTACTACATTGGAAGCTCCTGAAGCGTTATCTTTGCCATCCGTAGTTGATTTGAGCAAAGGATTATCACCAACATATCTTTGACAATTTTCAAAATTGTCCAAAGTAGGCTCGAAAATGTTTGTTTTTCCTTCATCATCTGAAGAGTTGTCGGAACTAGTGCAATCTGAATGTCCACCTCTAGTATGTCTCCTTACAGCTTTCTTTATGGAAGATTTTCCCATAGTAAAAGTAGTCTTTGCACTGCTTCCGAGAGATTCTAATTTAAACGGTTTAGCTATTTCATTTTTTGCGCGAGTATTAAAAGTGTGTCCAAGTTTGTTCAATTTCGAAAATTGTTCCGACATGTTAGTCAAAGCTTTAGTGCCTGAAAACATAGATAATGATATAATTGTAAATTCGGTTTTTATGTTGAAAATAAAATTATTCAATCGTTCTTACCAACTGATTTAATAGCCAACTGAGTTTCACTTAAATTTCTCGTTATACCAGGTAATCCAGATAATTCCAAATAAAGTGTTTTACGACCGCCACCTCCGTTAGTGTTGGGTCGAACCTATTTTTTTAAGTTATAATTGAAAATAATTATTGAAATAAATCAAATATCCAAAAATACACTATTAAATTACCTTAGATTTCCTTCTATCGATTTTTCCGCCTTGTTTGAACGGGATTTTTGGCAAATTGGCAACATCAATAGTAATCATAAAACATTCACATATCGATCGTAGAGATTCTAGAAAACATAAATAAATTAGAATATATTATATATTATTTAAATAAAAAAAATATAAATTCAAACATACCATGCATTTCTTCAGTAGTTTTAATATAAATAGCCATATTATTGAAAAAGCGAAGATTTGTAGAGCGAAACATGTGAAAATAGCCATCATTTCCATCTATTTTATAATTAATTCGGATACAGGGTGTATTTTCAGTTGGTTTTCGTGAACCCAAAGTCAAATTAGATTTTAAATTAGTCAACGATATCTGAAAAAATAATATATCCACCATTAGAATAAAGTACATATTTTTGTAATAAGTAAGCAAGTAATTTTAATTAAAAAAAACCTGTGACGGTGTTTCAGGAATTCCGAATTCAATCAGTGAAATATCACTCAAAGCCATCTGCTGAAATTTAGTAACACGGTCGGATTGATCGTCATAATCTGCTACTAAATAATGATCACGAGTCAAAATCAATATACTATCCATTTCAGTTTCTAAAGGATCACCAGTTCTGTAAAATATAAAATTTATAAGATCGCAACAGTCAAATATTACAAAAAATTATTTATTTCAATTGTATTTTACCCTGGATCAGCGTCAATTAATCCCCAAGCTCCAACAACATTCTGCGGTTCGCTGATGAGTAATTTTTTACAATCTTCTATAAGCTGTTTAACGTGATCAGCCGTCGCCTGTCTTTCGTCTTCACTTTCTCCGCCCTCATTTTGTAGAGTCAATTCACCGACTTCAGCTTCGCCTAACATCAAATCGATAGTAGCTTGTCGGAACGCATCTTTGAAACGGGACAGATAATAACTAAAACAAAAATAAAAATTTTCATTCGTTCGATTAGCAAATTAAAAAAAAATTAACACAATTTAATAATCACAACACACCAAAAGCTAATTAATAGTTAAAATGTTTCAAATACACAATCGAAAAGTTTTATTATTAAAAAATTAGATTAAAAGTTACGCATACACAAATTCAATTTTGATAACATGTGTTAAACAAAAAATGTGTTATTATAGCATATCAAAGCCAGTGTCCCAAAGAAACTGACCTGGAAAGGCTATATGTGATGTCTAATAAGAAAATTTCATCTCGAGCGACTTGATTAAAGTAAACTGGGACAACTTTCGATACAGGCATATCGTCCGGCACAATAGCATTGCAAGCTATGTTACCGATGGTTTTTATCGTCGTCAAAAACTCCAACTCTTGATCTAGCTCGTGTTCGTTTATTTGATTTCCTAGCAAAAGGTCTAAACAACACTGACGGAATGTGTCCACGAAATGTTGAATATAATATCTGAATATAGAATGAGAACGTGACTGATTTGTGATTGCAGTTTTCATATGGACACAATAGTAAAAATTTATCTTAGAATGATGAGTTGAAAATGTACATAAGATATGAAAATAGTGAATGTATTCCAACTCTTAAAAAATTTGACTGAGATACATAAATAAAGTGATCAAAGAAAATATATACGATATTTTGTTTACTAACCGATTAGCAGAATTCATTCCATCTTTCATTATACCTGTAAATTTTCTTTCCCCTGTTCTTGTGTAATCACCCTAAAATAATATTTATTCGAATTTATTAAATTTTAAAGCAAAAATATTGCAATATGACCAAATATTTCTCACCTTTAAAGCATTAGTTCCTGCATATTGTCGGCTGATAACATCTCCATTATCTGCCCACAATTCGTGTAATGTGGAACGTAAACCTACAGGCAGAGGCCAATCAGGTCCAGATAAGCCCAATCTCGTTACTTGCAATTCAAGCACTGCTTTAGCAATTGCAGTCTAAAATACGACAAAGGATATAAAGTGGCTCTCATTAAAATAACAAAAATAGTAACAGACACCTACTTGGACAACGTTAGTACGGTCGAGACAATCTATACAATTCACTCTAAAAACCCCGTTTTGTCGACAAATATATCCTTGTGGATCTCTCCAACAATAGCCCATTTCAGTGATTATATCCATAAGCGCGTTAGTCAGTACGGAAACGTTTTCGAAATGCATTCCTCGACTAAAAATTTGAAAATTGAAATATTTTCGAAAACATATTTAAAAAAAATTCTAAACGTAACGTACCAGTATTCGTGAAAGTCAAATGTAGTATAAATTAAATCAGGGCAATTATAAGTAAAGATATGATGGCTGTAAGCGTCCCATATAACTTTCTCTCGACCAGCCTGTTCTACAAGATTTACTATACAAATAGGTCCGTAAATGCCAAGTTCACTATCAAAGTGTTTTTCAAATGCAATCTGAGTTTCGAGTTCTCCTACATAAAAAACAAGCAATGAAATTATCAAATAAATTAATAATTTGAATATTGTAATTTGCAACTCTTACCCTTATCTAAACGAGGAGGAGGACGATATTTGAGTCCAGGTTGACTCCAATACAAAGGAGCAGAACCGCGAACCTGTAAAAAGGATACTCTGTGCGATCTATGCACTAGAGACTGTTCAGTTTCTACATAATTCGCAACATAACCGTTTTCATCAACACCACGCCTTTTATATCTACAACAAAAACCACAAATCATTTTATCATTTGATGAACAATTAAATCATTTTAATATAAAAAAAAACATGTCATGTTACCTAGTGCCAGCTCTATATCGAGAACGTCTAGATATCAAACTTAATGTGAATATTTCTCTGTGTTGAGTAGTAGAACCATGAAGAGATTCAGTATTTAAGTGACGAGAACATTCTCCAGCATCCACTTCGCATTGTCTCACTTGTACGTGACCCTGAATTACTGGAATGATCCATGGCTCACAATCAGGTTCCTTAAATAAAATGCATTTTATTAAATTGAAAGAAAACCCCAAAAAAATTTTGAATCCTATAAATACGTACGCCTAAACTCAAAATATCTTTCAGCATATATTTATTCCAAAAGAACCTATCATCTGCATGCTTCCAACGACTTCCAGGCATCAATGCGTCTACTTTTTCTAATCTCTGTAGTGAATTAGTGATATCGGCAGTTTTGCAAAAATAAAAACTATCTGTATCATCAAATATTTTATGCAATTCTTCGGTGATTCTTTTCTCTAAACGATCACGTTCTTTTGAATCTCGACGTTTTGTTACACTTTGTTTTACCTATAAAAAAAAATGTATTATATAAACAAACATGTGATATTTTACAATATTTATATACAATTGAACAACCTGTGAAGTTGCAATGGCAGCGGCTTGTTGAGTGGTATTTTTAATAGTATTTCCAGCACTTTTCACAGCTCCCCATGTTTTGTTAACAAACATAGAATTTTCAAATAAACCCTTACTATTGTCTTTTTTATTGACTTTTGTGGCATCAGAGATTTGTGTTTTGGCAGCCGATCCCGTGGAATGTTTCTTGCAAGGAGTCAGATTGAATTCAGCTTCTTCATTACCCATAGGCAACAAACAGATAGATTTAATTTTATAAATAATATGATCATCATACAGGTTTCCGACGGGCGTGCAATCTTTGACTATCATCAGCTTGGGTTCGTATACGGCTTCGTGTTCGATTTTTCCGATTATTGCAGATGTTACACCCAAGCATTCTATGTCTTCCAAGCTCGATAAATCCCATGCTAAATTAAAATCTAATTAACTCCACTGTCAACAATTGATATGAAATGAAAGTGTTATATAAATATACCTGATTTACAAGAAAATTCACCGCTTGTTCTATTCCACCATAAACTGGTGGCGTCTTGCACGAAAACGTAGAAGTCATCGGAGCGAAAAACCTCCATGACGCCACGGCCGATTTCACCTGGAAATTGAACGGAAGCACATATGAATAATGGTGATATGTCTTCTTTTTGCACTGCAGATGCGTATGGTGATATACTTGATCACAAATCGTCACGGAAATTTCATGGTGAAGTAGCGATCGATGACCTGTGCAAGGAATCGCTGCGCAAAGTTGTGACAGATACGATTTTGACAGCTGACATGCGCATGCGTGTCAAACGGAG
>JAOXNN020000020.1:269537-286355 GCA_028571205.2 Hydropsyche betteni | reverse complement strand
CTGTGCAAGGAATCGCTGCGCAAAGTTGTGACAGATACGATTTTGACAGCTGACATGCGCATGCGTGTCAAACGGAGATGGCAATAATGTGTGTTTTCGAAATAAATATTGCCGAAATTAGATATGTTTCTTAAGCAAAAGTTCACTATGGATTTTGAATATGTAGAATCGAAATGAAAAAAGAGCTGAGAATTTACAACACATAAAATGGTTTCAAATTTAAATTATGATTCACGTGAAAAATTTTCTGGATAGGAATTGATATTTGAATATACGGTTGACTACAAAAAATATAATTTTATGTGAATTGTTCGATTATTCATATTCAATTTTCAAATCTAAATATTGGATACAGTAATGCCTTCTACGTTATAGGGAAGAATTTAAGAAATCAATAAATGAAATATTTTCGTTTTTTTTGATGTTTTTACGAGTTAATTATTTTTTTCAAATACATTTGAAAAAAAATTAAAAATTTGAATAAAAATGCATTTGAAAAAAATGACGTTATAGGGGGACGCCGCAGACGTTATAGGGGGGATTACTGTAATAAATTAGCCACCACTGATTTGACTGTGAGTTATAAAAAGAGACTTAGGTATATGTACACGTAAATGATTTTATTAAAATGATAATACTGATTGTATTTTGAAAATTGTGCGCCAGTGTCGTGTGCTCTAACGTTGATGTACACTAACGTCGTGTGCGCTAGTGTCATGTGCGCTAACGTTGATGTACGCTAGCAACTATGTGTGCCAGTGTCATTTGAGCAAACGTCTAGTCATCAAAAAATGTTATCGTTTAATTTTCAACCTTTTAATAAATGACCAAACATTGTAGACAATTATTTCAAAAGTCTAGCACTAGTAAAACAAACGTCCCAATACAAAGGCCGTAACAAATACTTCATAGAGCATCAAAAGATCCGGGTCCGCGCCAAAAAATCACTCTGCTCACATTCCGAAAACCCATTCAAACCGACCCAACACCTGCAACACATTAAAACAAAGCCCAAATTCGTATCCGTTTATCAATTTTCATGACAATATCGCAACACGCGAATCCAGTTCTTATCCACCACGAGTGAAAGACACGAAACATGATACATTTATTAGCGTTGGCAGCGCCGTAAAGAGCGTCCTCCGCCCGACGCCAGCTGTCAAGCGAAGGGGGCGCGTGCCCGCAGCGGCCATCTTGCATAATGGCCGACATGGAATGGGGCGAGATATGCAGGGTGTGCCTGCAGGGGGGCGCCGACGCCGAGCTGGTGTCCCTCTTCGACACCGACGAGAACAACGAACCGCTCAGGGACAAGTACATGTACTGCAGCAACATAGACGTGAGTGAGCGGCCGAGCGCTGGCCACACCGGCGATGTTGCTATTATACGTCCGCCATGTTCACCTCTCTCCTCGCCGGCTCGCTTTTGTTCGATGGCAACATCCGCGCTTTTTTTGAATCGTCTTTTTTAGTGAACGCTTTTCGGTTTTGATGTGTTGATGTTTGGTGAGATGATCTTGTGTAGGGGGGTGACTCGGAGACCTACCTTGAGGGTTGGGCTCTTTTTGGGAAAGTTGTTCTCTTCGAGAATTCTATCTTCGTTTGTTCTTCTCGAGAGAATTCTATTGTTTTGATTCTTTATAGGTATTAAGATTAGGGTTGTCAACTTTTTCTGTGATGATTCCGGGACAAATGGCTCAAAACCATGGTCGTAGCCTGGAGAGTCTTCCCCTGTCCCCTCTTTTCTATGTGTTGTATTTAAATTATGAGAAATATGTTGAAATATAACACTCGATCGTGATATCAATTCTGCATTAATTCATTACACGTATTCTTCAAATGAAAAAAACAGCATATTGTTATTGATTGGAATCGCTTACATATACAAAGTAGTGTTTAGCCCCATTAAAAAATCCTGGCTATGACCATGCTCAAACCTAAAATCATCATCATTACGAGTCGGTCAAATTCTAATTTTCCAGGGCAATTTTGTACTTATCCGGAATACGGGACAGTGATTCTAATTCCGGGCCAATCCGGTACGGTTGGCAACCCTAATTAAGATATAGGAATGATAGATCAGACATCCTTTTGAAAACCTTGTGTTGAAGAAACATTTTCCCGTTTCCTAGGGAAATTATTCTTTTCGATGAATTTAAAAGTAAAACTGGCTATGGGCTTCTTTAACATGAAGCGAAATTTTGTCAACGTGGAACGATAGGTTTAAAATGGATTGAGAAAAATAATGATTTACTTAAAATATGGAAAAGTGAACCCACGACTGCCCCTAGGGTCCATATGGGTCAGAAATTTCTAACTGCTGAAGTGCCCAGAATTTTTTTCTCTAATTTCCAAATTTTTTTTGTCGATCACACTATTTGATATGACTCACATTTAAAGATTTATAACATAAAATTTTGATATCAACCAGAATTTACGAGCCTATATTGACCCTGTGGGCATTGCAGGGGGTTCTGGCCTGGGCAGTGGAGAGTATTATATTTATCAACATTAGACATTTAAATTATCGCAGAATATTTTTAATTTTTGATCAAAAGGTGTAAAATTACTGTAGAGAATGTTATTCTGATTCTATGTTTGTTAAAATTTTGATCATATAACTATTGAATTTTAAAAAACTTTATACTATAGTATAGATTCACTTATATATCGATAAAAAACAATTGCCTGCAGTACTTATCATATTTTGAAACCAGCACTCGATTTCCATTAGCATTATCAAATAACTTTTTTAAACCTATTAGTTTTTACTAATTTATTTGTCAGTGTCCTTCTTTGACATTCTCAAATTCTAGTCATCTTTTATTAGTACTGACTAAAAAATTTCATCCAAGTTGCTTTTCTAATGACTGATTATTCATTAATTTCTTTTGCCCCAATTGCCCTCCGGTACTTCTGATATATCCCAACTTGCAATGTCTGCATCACAGTTAAACCAATCAACATATCTGGTCATTGTAAAAATGCTCTTCCTTTTCTATCATCCCCAACAATTTTCTTATAATGATTCAAAAAATAAATCATATATATTATTTTGTTCATAGGTAAAATCGACTGAGCCTCTGCCTTCAAATATATGCCTCACGTGCACTGACAGATTACTCTCAGCCTACCAGTTCAGACGGCAATGTATATCTTCGTACGACACGTTGAAACAATGCCTTACAGAATTCCAAAATTGCAATTTTTCACCGGAGGAACAAACCAAAACAGGTATACGATAGTGAATCACGATTTTTTTCATAATGAATCGTTCTAATGTAAACGATTTTTAGGAGATACCGAAGTGGTCGCCATCAAACAAGAAAACGGCGAATATTATCGCTACGAAATCCCCATAGAATATGAAACTGCTACGGATTGGCCTACGAAAAAACGTAACAGAGGTCGTCCGAGAAAATATCCCAACGCGCTTGGACATATTGGTAATTTAAAAAAGAAAATTATATTTTTATTATTATTTATTTTATTTCTTAATAGCACTTTTAATTTTGCATTTTAGAAAGATCTCCTTACAATCGCAAAAACTCTGCAAGTGGTAACGATTTCTCAAAAAGTAACACAGAACAAACAGATACAGAAAGTAATAAAAATGCAACAAGTAATGCTTTTTGAGAGCGTGCTCTTTTATTTTTGTAATGTGTAAAAAATCAACATTTATATGGTATTTCAGTAACGGATGACCCAATCTCAAAAGACTTAAATAGTATACCTAAACCGGCAGAGACAAATGAAGCAGATAACGTACTTCAGTTAGCTATTGATCCAGTCGACGGTACTTTTGTACAAATTGTAAAAAAATCAGATGACAAAGTATTGTTTTAAATTTTAATTAAATATGTAATACATACATAATGTATTTTGTTTTTCATGAGTTAATTTGTATAGGTTACATCAAAGCGTAAAGGAAAAACTAAGAAGGCCGAACCGTTTGAACTTCCTAAATTGGGCAACGAATCTGATAAAGATGAGGAAGAAGATGTTTTACTTAAAGAAACAGTTTTAGCTAATTCAGAACCGATTCCAGACAATTTACTCACATCTCAAATCAAAGAGCTAAAGAAACCTGCCAGACGAGTTTACAAATATGATAAAATGTTAGATTTTGATTTAAATATTAATTTCTGTCTTAATGTGTTAAATTTTACTCTAATACTTATCATAATACGTTGCAGACATACTTGTGATCAATGCGGTTCTTCGTTTAGATCTAATGCTTCATTACAGGCTCATATACGACGCCATCTCGGCATAAAACCATTTGTGTGCAGGTTATTGTTTTTTTTATTAATTGAGATATGATTACGATATTGTTTCGGCGTAATCATGCTCTAACTATTGCAGAATTTGTGGATACGCGTCTGTTTTGAATATGGAACTCCGCCGACACATGTTCCGACATACTGGTGTTAAGCCGTATAAATGTCGGTATTGTGGAAGATTTTTCGGTGATTTTGGAAGTCGCCAGAAACATGAACGGTAAAATAGGGTTTTGTAAAATTGATTCTTTTTATTCGATATGTTTGTAATTCTTTTTTTCCTGTTCAGATTACATTTAGGTGAACGTCCTTACAGTTGTACTATTTGTGGAAAGAGTTTTACGTACTCGTATGTTTTATCTAATCATATGCTTACACATACTGGCGAGAAAAAGTTTTCGTAAGTTTACATATATTAATTATTTTATACATTTAAAACACTGTAATTCGTATGAATTTTTTTTTATTAGATGTACGCCGTGTAATAAAAAATTCACCAAAGCTCATCATCTAAAATACCATAATAAAATCCATCACAAAGATCTATATTACCAGCAAGTGTTACTTCAAGAACAAAAAAAGAAGAAGGTATAAATTTTTCATTATCATTTAGTGCGCTAAACTGAATTTTAGTTTAAACCATTTTCATTGTTATACAGTTACGACACATAACTTTTTCGGAATTGTCGACAACTTGTGGCGATGATCTTCTAGGACTAAATCAAGATGATTCGCTTCAAATCCAACAGACTGTAGCAACTCAGAATAATAAAGGATTTGATCTTATAGATGCGCATAATTTGACTGATATTGTGATGAAAGACGACATACCTATCATTCAACAATATACCAATGAAAATATCAAACTCGAACAGTCGAGAATTAAAGAAGACGACGATCTTATGGAATAGACTATTTTTATTAAATGTTTTGTGGTAATATATGTTGATAATTTTCGGCCAAGCTGATGAATGTTAATGAAGTCGATGTTCACATGGTTTTTTGTACAAAAATTTATGAACTTTGTATGCATATTATTTTATAATTTAGTGGATAAATAGATCATGAACTATGTATTTGGTTCACAATTAATTGATCCTTTACTGCTTATAATTTTTTTTAGAATGCTTTTAGTTCATTGATTATACAGATGTATTTTTTTTTTCTTAACTGCATAATTTAGCGTAAGTTATTTGTATATTGAGATTAAAGATGTGTGTGGTTTTTTTTTTCTTAGTAATAGCAGTAAGGGATTCACAGAGTAATATTTTATTCTTTGTAAATAATCTTTTCTCTGGTTTATATTATTTTTATATATACATTGAAAACAATAAGATTTTGTTACAATTTTCCAAATGTATGAAAAATTACAAATAATAAAAATATGAATGGATAAAAATTCTCTCATTGATGGCAGTCCCGTTTGATTCTAAAATAAATGATTTTGAAATTTCTAGTCACAGTTATTTCAATTGCGTAGAAAATACTGATGTTTCGTGAAAAATAAGTAATTGCAAACAGATTGCTTTAAAAAAAATTAAATGTAGAGTTCCCAGTAAATGTAAATTTGCTTTATCTAGTGTTGCTGAAACCAGCCATAGCTGGCATAAAGTGAAATTCATATCGATGAGATGGTGAACTTTTTTCAATATAAGCAGAAATATGGCGTCAAAAACCTTAAAAAAATAATAATTTTTTGAACATAGTATCAAAAAAATGAGATAATGCAAATTTCTCAGTAACATAGTATAAATTACTTATGAGATTTTTCAATAAACTGCTGAAAAATGAATTCGTATTGTTTTTACACATCAAATTCAATCTATTCTAAAAGATTGAATTTGATTTGCAAAAGGCTGAACTCAATTTGTAAAAGCTGTTCACATCCCCTATTTATATTGTTTATAGTGCTTCCCAATCTTATTTGTACCATGTCCCACTTCAGCGATTCAAAAATCCCTACGCCCCCCCCTCATCAAATTTTTATTTATTTATTTAACAAATAAAAAAAATGAATTGCTTCAAATAAAAAAGGCATATATACACATTCAATCAATACTCAATCAACAAAATAGGCGTCGCAGACGAAAAAATTTTCCAAATGGTTTTGTCAATCAAACTGTATCACCATAAAACTATCAATTTAACAATCCCCTATATATAATCACGGATTTCTTTGTGTCTGTTCGGATGACGCTCGCGACTTTTTAAAGTATAAAATTATTCTAATATGGTCTTTATGCGTATACAGTTAACGTCTATAATATGATGCTTATTAACTATTGCTTCTGGCTTTGTCTGTGTAACAAATAAACTACATATTTTGATTTTATTAATAAAATATTAAATATTCAAATCGGGTACACATTTCGGATTTTCAAATTTTATCGTTTTCCGTTTCTTAACAAATCCACAACCGACCTTATTAATATCGGGCCTATTTACTAATGTAACAAATATTAATGATTTGCGCATTGCCGCCCCAAAATATTCAAATTGCCCCCGTTGGGAAACACTGATTTGCATAAAATAAAAAAATCACATTGTTTTGATTGACATCAATCTGGCAACACTGAATTGATATCGTCAAAAGTTTAGTTGCAAGTCAAAGTTCTTTGTGGTTAGTCGTGCGTTATGAACCCAATGTGAAAATGGCAAGTGTGAGGGAATCCACGTCGAACGGCTCCTCGAAAAGTCTCCAGCCTCAGCATCATCAGCAGCAGCAGCCTCAGCATCATCAGCAATACATCTACGAACTGCCTTATCTATGTCGCAAACAGGTGTGCAGAATTCTCGACATAAACAACGATTGGAAAGACTTGGCTGGCACTCATATGGGATATAGCGTTTTCGACGTTCTGGTGAGATTTTCAGATTGTTTTCACGCGGTTGGATACTGATTTTTTCCTTATTTGCGTTTCAGCCGATCGTGATGTCATTGGGAATTTCCGCGGTTTTGTGTACGTGTTGGTTAGTTTGCGTTTGACACACTTCTTCAGTTTCCTATACATTTTCGTTTCATTTGTGTTTTTGTTCTTGGGAAATGTTGAGTCAGATTGTAAATTGTTGCGGGATTCTACCGATGAGGATAAATGTGCGGGAAATTACGTTTCTTGTGTAATTTTTTTGTATAGTGAGTTTGTGGATAGTAAACTTGTTTTGATTGTATCGAAACAACTTTCTAAGAAGAATCTTATTAGATTTCTCCTATCGTCATCCATCAAATATGTGCAGAAATTATGTTTTGTAATATAACAAATATTTAATTAGTTGATAATTATGTTCTGATCGATAATTTTAATTTTTTAGATAAAGGTTATAAGAATATCTTTTCTGATTTATTTTATTATATTGGAAATAATCGTCAAAATCTGTAATTTTATTTATTTTAGTTAAACGTCATTAAAATATATTATCTTGATTTATTTTGGTAACAAAAACAGTTCATGAACAATATAATAGTAACTTTTACAAAGAAAAATATTATACTTACTTTCTCCTATTGATTATTTACTTAAATTATCAATCAGTTATCATTTATAATATTAAATATTTGACGTTTGCTATAGAACGAATCCTTTCTCATACATCTATAAATTAATAATCTCTTCCTGATGACTTATTTTTTATATATAATGATAATGCGAAAATAATTCTCAAAGAGCAAATTCTTAATACCATACTTTCTAAATGATCTCAGACCAACGACATGCAATTGCTTTCATCCATCTACCGACTCATCTTGATAACCTGTATATATTTAAATTTGAAATCAATTTCTGATTCATTAATTACTAATCAATAACAAAAAATAGTTGAATAATATTCCCGGTATTTCTTTCAATGGAATTTCTAAGGATCTCATGTAGATCTAGTATTTTTTTGTATTACAATCGATTCTGAATTAGTATGCCGAACACATAATACAAAACAATAGAATCATGGACGTTTTAACGTAAATAGTGATCTTTTACTGACCTTGCTACTTTTTTTTTATTAGGAGATTGAAAACGAATGCCGACGCACGGGCTCATCACCGAGCGATATGCTGCTCACGCGCTGGGGCCAGCAAAATCACACGACACTCGAATTATTCGTTCTTCTAGCCCGGATGCAGCACCATCCAGCGATGAATTGCTTGAAATCAAACGTGGACTCTCGATATCACTGTCTGATCAATCAGGAATCGGCATCATCGACTCGTTAGTGGATTTTTTTAATAAAATTTTCTTTGAAATCATATTTTTTTAACATTTCCTTTGAATTTAGATGCCCAAAATACTACGTCTAAGAATAAAATTGTTTCTAAAGAAGATAATTCGTCTACAAATGTTCCTTTACATGTCCGATATATTGAACAAGTAAATTATTTTATCCTAATTGTAAAATAATATATTGTATATCATCTTTTTTATTTATATTTTGTTAATTTTTCAGGGTGTTAAAATTCAGAGTAGTAGTAAAATTCTAAATGGACCGCCATATGAAAGTTCAGATAAACAAGACACTAGATCTACAAATCCATCGATTGCTGAAAGTGCGAGTGCTTTATTGAATATACCGTATGCAGAATTAGCTGCTGCTACTAAAAATTGGAACTCGGATAATATTTTAGGAAAAGGAGGTTTTGGCGTTGTTTATAAAGGTAAATTTTTTTGGTAACAAAATAAACAATATCAGAAATATTAATTTTATTTATATTTCAAGGTGACTGGAAACATACAGCTGTAGCGATCAAAAGATTAAAAAATCCTGGAGACGGTGGAAGTAGAGTTTCCGATGAAAGTCTCCGGGAATTGAGATATTTGAATTCATGTCGTCACGATAATGTCTTGCCTTTATATGGCTACAGTATTGGCGGTAAATATTTGATTTTTATATTCAAAAATACTCTTGAAAACATAGCTCTTATAAAAAACTTTTTATCAGGTGACGAAAGTTGTTTGGTTTACCAACTAATGTCTGGTGGTTCGTTAGAAGATAGACTCAAATGTAAAGATAATCGACCACCTTTATTATGGAATCAGAGATTGACTATTGCACAAGGTGTCGCTAGGTTAGTGAATCATTAATTTATATTTATTTATAAGTAAATTTCATATTTTACATGATTTTTTTACTATTTTAGAGGTCTTCAATATTTGCATACTGTGTCACAAACTCCGTTGATTCATGGTGATATAAAATCTGGTAACATTTTATTAGATACATGCGGAGAACCAAGAATAGGTGATTTCGGTTTAGCTAGAGAAGGACCTAATGAATTCACACATATGAAAGTTTCTAGGTATTTATATTTAAATAATATATTTGATAATACATATCTAATTGTTTATATAAAATGTGTTATCTTATGCTAGAGTGCACGGGACAATGCCATATCTTCCAGAAGAATTCTTAAAAGGACGGATACTTTCAACAAAAGTTGACGCTTATAGTTTTGGTGTAGTTTTATTTGAATTGATAACGGGTTTGCCTGCATATGATAGTCGAAGAAAATCTGCTTTGCTCAAAGATCATGTCGTTCTATATTGCATGAAACATCCTTCAGATCCATGTAAGATATCAAAGATCCCTATTCAAACTATTATCATTTATTTTGATGGATTATATTTTAATATTTTAAGTTAGTTGGGTGAACATGCGATGCATTCTCAATGTTATTTTATCCAAGTCTTCGCTCTACCAATTATATCTACGTGCCATTCTGATATGAGATTATAGTAATTAGTTGGTTATTTGGTTATTAGTTCCAAAATGAGTGGTTTTTTTGTTTTTTTCAATTTAATTCAGATAGTAGTCTTAATTGTGTTAGTTCAAGTTATATTGCTTTTATTAATGAAATATTCGATATCTAAATCTCAACATGCCGTTTTAGATGAGTTAGGACGCGCGCGCTTCCGTTTTGAAATATTTTTCTAAGTGTACTATAAATACATAAATATTATATATGGTTTAAAATTGACAAATGTAGCCTAAACAAGGCACAAAATTAAATAGTATTAAATAGTTAAATATTACTTAGTTTATGCACTTTTAATCCAAAATTATACGTGAAATACGTTGAGAATCTTAATTTAGCACTTACAATGCATTTTCATTTACGCAAATTTGTCAATAAATAATATACGCACCTAAAGTGTAGGATTACCTAAAATAGTTAGAAATCACCAAATTTCAATATATATTTTATATTGAGGTTTTAGGGATTTCATATTTTAAACATACTTTCATTTATATAATAATAGTTTACTTTCATTGTGTCTCTATTTTTGCTCTTCGTAAGAAAAATTTAAATTAGATTAGGTATACTATTGTAAAGTAGAAATATTAAAATATTTATTATTGACATTTATTATAACTGATTTGTTAATAGTGATGGTTTCTTGAAATATCTGATGCTATATGAAATATCAATTGGAGTTTTAATAGTTTTTTTTTTGTTTCAGAACAAAAATAGTGAGAAACGTTATTGCACACACTAACTTTTATGCGTCAAAGTATCTGAATAATAATATAAATATTCGCAGAGCTTTCTGTAATAACTTGCGAGTGTAATTTGAAGAATATGATTGTGCTTAAGGTGAGATTTTTATTATATTTTACATTGAAAGTTTTGTTCGAAACATAGCAGGTAATTTTTTTGGTTTTTAATAAGTCAATACGATGATAAATCGATTGTGTATTTTTTATTGTGTATTGAAATTAATCTAGTATCAAATTGAATTGAACCATGGCCACAGCTAGATAGGGGTCCTGGCTCCATAATAAATTTTCGAAATAACTACAAATCATATTTAATTATAAGGATCCAACGAATGCGATGAGAGCGAATCCTACTTACTGTTTATGATAGTCATGACACGCCTTTTAAAATAAATATGTTGCTTCTAACGAATTTAATCAGTACATCGCAAAGGTGTGGCTTTATTTTTCTAGAAATGTGATATTATTAATGATAAATATTTGAAAATGCAATTAGAAATATGCATATAGGACTTTTTTTCGCTCAAAATTTTCCGAATGATTATTTTCAGATATTTTAGATATTTTTTTTATAAATGAAAATATTTGAAAATTGAAGGAGTGGTGCTAATTGTATAATTTGTCCTTGAAATACCCTAGCTGGTTTAGTACAATAAAAAATTCATTAAATATTTAGTACAGTGGAACATACTATAGCTTAATAAAATTTCTCACACCCGAGCACTAAAAATAAATGCTTTTTCGATGACTATTTCCTTTTATAATCTTTTAACCTAATAAATAATTCGGTACGTTTACTAATAACTTTGAATGCCGCATTATACATTCATGTGTTGCTTTAAAGATTATCAAAAAACCGAGCTTTGAATATTAAATTATAAAATTTTAATATTAACTAATTGGATTAATTGATCAGATAATGTTACAAATTAAATTTGTACATTGTCTAATAACATATGCAAGTCATCCATTATATGTACAGGGTGGCCGGCCGCATATGCCCGGCATATTATCTTAATGGAATGTTTTTATTGATTTATAAAGTAGACATGTCGAGATTAATTATTGAATTGGATGTCATACAAATAACCGCCTTGTCTGTGTTGGGCCCTTTTGATCAAATTTTTTTATGACTTTTTCTAAGTCAGTTGGCTCAATTTCAGTAATAATGCATTGAATTTCTGTTTTCCGCTTAGAATTTTTTTGGTTTGTTAGCACAGACTTTAGACTTTACAGAACTACAGAGGAATAAATCGCATGGCAATAAGTCACAATATATGTGGTGATCACACAACTAAGAAAACGTTAACTTAATGAATCGATGGTATTTTTTGTCATATATAATAGCATGCACACCATCACCCTGTTGAAACCACATTTCTTCAAAGTCCATATCATTCAATTCATTCTAAAAAATTTTTTTATTCATCTTCGAAATGTGTAAACTAAAAATTCCATAAACTACTTGAAGAGTCTTGCAAAACTTTCGCCATATTCGTAACAATAATATAGGCTGCAGATCATTAATATCAATAATCAGGGTTGCCATCTTAAACAAATTATGGGAAATTTAAATCTGGCGTATGCGATGGGTCACTTATATAATATTAGTACTAGTACAGTGGAACCCCGCTATTCGTCCACCTCTCTATTCGTACAACTTGTTCAAGTAAAATTTAAATCGCCATCCGTACGATTTTTCGCGATTCGGACTGTCACGGAAGCTGTTGTAGTGAATGAAATTGTGTCTCTGGGAAAATCTATGAGTTTGGATGTAGGCAGTGATGATGTGGAGGAGTTGATTGTAGATCACCGAAATGAGTCGACAACCGAAGAACTTCAAGAACTACAGAGAGAACAGCAGGAAGTGATTGAAAATGTGTCTTCAGAGGAAGAGGAAAACATTTCAACTAAGGAAATTAAAGAATTGTGTCACCATTGGGAAAATATAGAACACATTGTCCGAAAATGGCATCCAAACACAGCTGTGGCGAATAGGAGCGTTAACTTATTTAACGACAACGTGATGGAGCATTTTAGGAGGATTCTAAAAAAAAGACAAAAACAATCAACATTGGATATCTTTTTAATATGTAAAGGACCAAAAAGACAGAAAAAAGAATCAAGGGAAAAATCATCTAACGTTTTTAATATAGAAAGTGATGAAGAATTGTAATATGTAAGTAGAGTTTAAATAATAAAAATCGTATTAAAGAATTATACAATTGCACATTTTTTACTTCTACTGTTCAACTCATTAGTTTAAATAAAGAGTTTTGAACCGATTAATGCAATTCACATTATATTTTATGCGAAAAAATGATTCGTCATTAGTACAAATCGCCATTCGAACTGCTGCTAGAACGAATTGTGTACGAATAGCGGAGTTCCACTGTATGCGGTAAATCGTATGCAAAAAAAACGTGCACTGATTATGCATGTCGAAATCCACACCAATACCTGACCTCACAAATGTGATATATTAATTATTATTTATGTATTTTTAATTTCAATAAATTTGAATTATTAATCTATGTCTATCTATATTATCTATATGCGAAAAATTAAATGGTCTGAATTATATTATGCTTTGGTTAGAATTTAATTCAACCTTGATCAGAATAAAAATAAAGTATGATCAGAATATAAATGAAGTATGGTCAGAATACAAATAAAACTATAGTGAACCCCCTTATTACATTTGTGGCAGTTTTTTTCTATAATGTCGATCCCCCCCTATAAAGTAACTTTTTTCAAATGCATTTAAATTCAAATTTTAGCACTCAAATTTTTAAATTTGTTTCAAATACATTTGAAACAAGCAATTAACACGTAAAAATGTCAAAAAAAAAAGAAAAATGTAATATTCCATTTATTGATTTCTTTCAAATCAAAAAATGAAATTGAAAACTCTTAACTCCCTAGAGCGTAGAACCTGTCTTGAGGTTATAGGGGGGTTTACTATAATTGAGTATAGATTACTTTTCTTCTATTCAATTGATATTACTTTCATTTTTAGGCCATTTTGCCTAAGCCTAGGTGATTTTTCGCCACAAACAAACGTATTACTATTATAGTTGGACCTATCTTCGATTTTTCTCTGAGCACCTTATCTTTTTTTGCACGGTAGTCTTTGGAACGTATCCCCCGTGCAAAATGAGAATTTGGTGCAGTATGATTAAAATAAACTATAAAGCATTAATTGGATCATTTAACCGTCATGTAGTCCTTTAATTGCCCTGCATTGTGTGTGCCAGTGTCGTATGTGCTAGTGTCGTTTAAGCAAACGTCTCATTGCCGTCTTTTCAGTTGTTAAGGCATAAAGATATGTGTCGATTTGACAACGTTGAGGCGAAATGTCAAACTTTTATCGCGTCGTTAAAATATCTTAATACAAAGTATTTCTTTCAAATTTTCGTCAATCAAGACATTAAGCTTTTGAAGAATTTTTATTGAAGATGACTTTTTTATTTTCATTCAATTATTTGGATTTCAGATGTTTTTTTAGTACATTTTCAAGTGTAATGAGCAATGTATTCTGCAGCCTTATCTTCGTCAACGTATGACCTGCCTTATCTATCTATACATATCGACATCCTTCTCATAATTTACTTTTGATTTCATTTTAAATTCACTACTTTTGTCAGAATGTTGATTGAATGTATTACTTTAATTTATTGTTTTTCATTCGAAAACAATTTCTTTTCACCTCAAATCTTATTTCACGCAGAATTTATTCGAATATTCAGTGAACAATATAATAGTTAAATTGAAACAATGCTTTTTTTCGCAAATTCCTACATGGTATATGATGGAAATACTGATTTTTTCCCAATACATAAAATACATGTTTTAAAACTATTTGATGTAATTGTTAATTAAGCTTTTAAGTTATTACACTTGTAATTTTAGTTATGGGTTTGAGTATCTAATTTTTACTTCAGAAAAATCTGATGGTTTGAAAAAGTAAATTGCATCACTTCTAAAACTGGTTTTTTCGGAACTTATTTTTTTAATGTTCATTTTATAAGCGATTGTTTCATACAAAAGTTAAACTTATGATATTATAAATCTTACATTTTCACTAGAATATGGAAAATTTATAGAATAGTTTATTTTTGAAAAAAATAAGAAATATTTTCAAAATTTGAATGCATAAAATAATTATGTATTATTAAAGAATATTACAAAGTATCCCAAGAAAGAGTATTTCTATTATTAGAAATATAATTGTGTTTGGTAATTGATAAGGTTTAATTAACCGTAAATCAAATAATTATTCTATTAACTTCAAACTTCATCAATGTTTTATTATTACAGTGAATATATTATAAAAACATACCTTTTAAACGATAATACAGTATGAGTATTTGTGAATGTAATTTTCTAATATAAAGGTGTTTATTGGAAATTTTTATCAGTTGGAAAGATTTCTATTAAATTTTACTCTAATTGGATTATATAATGAAAAAAAAAAATTATTTACGACCCACAAAACAACCGTAAATATAACATTTTGATATTTTTCAAATTATAAATTATATCAAATATAATCAATCTAATTTGTATTAGAGAAATATAAAATCATTTACGTACATTTCAATAATAAAATAATTTACAAGAATCTCATTGGAAAATCGATAAGAACGAAAAGACATTCAAGGCAGTCAAAAAATTTATTAACGATCATTTGATATATTTCAACTTAATTAAGCATGATTTACAATTACTTTCAAAATTTATAGGGAGCTAGAGTTTCTTGTTCTTCCTTGACTATACCCGCAAAACCAACCCAACTAAAAACAATACGAAACATTAAAAAAGCAACTCATTCTCTGTTGCTAACTGTCAGTGGTGTAGTGCTAAAAAAAGTGATGGAGTGCTACATATCTAAAATAAAAGAAAAAAATTACATCATAATATGTCTGCTAAACTGCAAAAAAAAACTAATAAAACTGACGAGGGTTGACGATTTTCAAATTCGAAATTTCGGTTATCGTTCCTAAATGCACAATGTTTTTGATTTTTTTCTCCAATTTCCGAATCTTTTGTCAAATTTGAGCGTAATAAATGAACTAGACATGTGCTCCACACTAGACCTCTCCTTTCTCTGCTCGGTCAATTCGCGTTACCAATTTGTCCATTTTTTCACCTTCCTATGACATCCAGATGTCTTAAAATACTCAATTTCGAAATTACGAGGCCTAATGCTAACAGTTTTACGAAATGTGAAATTTTTATACTGGAGCACCGCTCCACCTCGGAATAAAGTGGTGGAGCGGCACTCAGCGCACTCCTGCCCCATTACACCACTGCTAACCTACAAAAAACCCCCGATTCTCTCCCAAACATGTTCAACACCCCAAAACGTAAATTTCCCAGCTCCCGCGCCAATCCAGCCCTAAGGGCATTCGAAATCGCACTTCCGGACCGTCTCCGCATATTCCTGTTGTTCCGGCGTCAGCGCCGTATCCAACAGCAACGGCTGCATTACCGACCATACTTTTGAGGTCTTGGCAGATGTCACAGACCCAGGCGCATCGATTGGCGGCAGCAATTTGATGCCAAAATGGCCGAGCAGCGTGCCCGTAGCCAAACAGCCGCAAAAGGCGTGTTCAAAGGGCTCCGAACCATCGTCGCCAAACGCGCGGCCGGGGTCGTACGCCTCGGTCTCGGTCGACTGTCTCCCGGTCGTTACCGGGTGCGGCTGACCCTCAGGGACGCGGTGGGAAACAAACGCTTGGTGACCCGGACCTTCAGCGTGCCTCGAACCTGACTCGCGCGTCAGGGCGCGACGTTGCTGCCTGTCAGGACGAGTCCGACCGTACGACCTCGGACGAGGTCTGGAGCGACCCAGAGTGCCGCGATGACCGTGGCACTGGATGGTTCGATCACGACGCCGAGTTCGCGTCGAGCGAGCACCATCGCATCGGTGACGGCGTCGTCGTCCACCAGGACGACCATGCGCTTGTCGAGCCAACGGAACTGAAACGGCACGCGATTCGATGATTCGAACAGTGCTTTGGCGATGGACTCGGGTTGGTTGTAGAAAT
>JAOXNN020000020.1:239073-261703 GCA_028571205.2 Hydropsyche betteni | reverse complement strand
TCTATTGACTTATGCAATACGTCGATTATTACGCAGTGGAAAAAATATTTGAATCCCCTATACACGTATATAATCACCGAAGACAGATGTCTGTGTCAATAACAAATGAACTGGTTTTATTTATTAAATATAAAATATATTCAAATCGAGTACGGGCATCGGATAGCTTATATGTCACAAACAAATAACAAATGAACTATTTTGATTTTATTGATTAAATATTAAATATTCAAATCGGGTACATATTTCGGGTTCACATAATCGGGTTTTCACATTTTATCGTTTTCCGTTTCTTAACAAATCCACAGCCGATGCTACTAGCATCGGGCCTATTCACTAGTAAATAAATAAAATAAAAAATCAATCACAAAAAAATCCACCGAAACCTATTTAATTCACACATCCCCATCACGAGTACGTGATGAAAATTCTTCATTATACTTTCTTTTATAGCGCGGAAAACTAATCAAATTGAGCCGTCCCCATTGTGGACGACTACCGTCTTCCGGCCCATGGCATTCCTTAACCTGGATCCGGCCCCGCCCCGACAAAGGGAAGGGAATTCCCCGACTGACCGCGCTCGAATTTTCATATAAATAGTATTGGAATCGAAATATGGTCCGGATTTTTCGCGGGGGTGGGCGAAATCATTATCGCCCACGGGCGAATTTCATATCTCGCGCAGAAAATTAATTCGTATCTCGGCTGGCGGAGAATTGAGATATTTTTTGACAAAGGGCGCCGCCCTTCCCATCGGCGCCGCCTTTCAATTGGAAATTTTTTCGCAGGTTCGTTTCTCCGTCTATTGGATTGAATTTGACATTTTTTCAATGTTTATCAACGTTTTGTGTCGATGTATAATGGGCGGTGATCGATCGCTTTTCGATTTTCAAATTGGGCGGATTCTGTTTTTTTTTTTTTGAAAGTGATTTTTCATATATAATTTTTTTTTCTGTATAGTTAAATTTTGATCAAAGGTTTTAACCTTGTTATGAATTATATTCTGAATCTGAATTTAATTTTGAATTCAGATTGAGTTCTGTTCAAAATTTGCTGACCAAAAATGGTTTTTAATTCTAGTTGATTCAATTTCTGACTATTTGATTTTACGGCAATTCAATTTCGTAAGATTTTTAGTTTCAATTGTTTTTAATGCATTCTATTTTTAAATAAATTTTAAACCAAGGTTTAAAATAATCTTGTCTTCTTCTTCTTCTTCTTCTTCTTCTTGTCTTAAATATAAAATAAATCGTGGCAGGTATTTGGTCTGGACAAAACTCAAAACTGCTTGACCAATTTTTGTATTTACTTTTTTTTTGTTGGCTTTAACTAAGGGGTGATGTATGAAGAAAAATAATTGGGAAATTCTTAAAGAAAAGCTAAAAAATGTCGAAAAATGACGGTACACTCCGCAATCCGCCCGACAATTGTGTTGTGAAGATTGCATACAATCAGGGGCATTTTGTTTTCAATGTGTTTTTGAAATAAAAAAATAGTTAAAGTAATCAATTTAACAAAAATGCAACAATTTTAATGCATCGGTACATCGGTGTGTACAGAACTAGTGTTCACAACAGGAATCGGGATTCGGGAACGGGAATCGGGAACCGGGAACGGGAATCGGGAACCTGAGCAACCCCGGGTACTACCAATAGTAAAGAATAAAAATAAATAAATAAAACAGTCCAGGAACAAAACTGTCATTAAAACTTTCCGCCGCCTTCAATTCAAAACAAACATCATTCACGGCACACTAATTAAAAAATAAATCAAGCACCGATTACAAAATCGATTCGTTTGATTTGCGACAGTATAATAACTACGAAATCGGCGGAAACTTAGCGCGTACATTTGGAACGGCCATTAGGCAATTCTATCCCTTTTCATATCGGGAAGAAAACGCGGGAAAACTACCATCCGTGGGGACGGGAAAGGGTACTATTATTCCAGCGCCGTTCGATTTGGGCCGATTTTCCCGAACTTCAAAAAACTAACAAACGGCCTTTGAACGCGCCCATACATACAATATAGGCGTAATATATTCCCGAAGCCCGAACGAAGTTTGCCTACATTGCTTCGTCAGTTAATTTGTTTATTTTATATGGGTACTTTACGGTTGTATGATCGGGGATTTTGATTGAGTTTGTATTTTTTTTTTTTATAATATTGATGAAAATTCAGGGAATATTCCCAAAATTTTATATGCGTGGATGAAGTTTTTTTGTATAATACCGACCGTATTTATCTGCTCGCCCATTTTTTTCCAAAATCAAATGTTTATTAATAAAATTTTCTCTCAAAATAACTTTTAAATAATAGACAATATAATTTTCAATATATTTAAGTATACAATAAAATTCTCAATATATTTAAACGTGATCAGAAGTGACAGAAATTTTTTTAAAGATTTTTTCTAATAAGAATAGAACTATAGAAAAAATCCATCTTTTATAAATATAATATTTTTCGTTTCAGTTAAACGAAATCTTTTATTCTTTTAATATTTTCTATTAATGGAATAATATTTCATTCAAAAATATGTTAAATTTTTATTTTTCATTTAGTTTTCATAGAAAAAACAGCACTTGGGGTTTCACATTTTGCATAATAAATATATGATATTGAAAAAAATATAAACGAGTAGATATATACGATCGGTAGTGTATATAGAATTTTTTGATATTGAAATAATGGTACCTTTTTGTAAAAGGTTCAATAAAGATTTTTTTAAAAGCTAACTTCGTTTTTTTTCTAGGTAAAACTTTTTATTTCAAAGTAGATTGAACGTATTTCATGAACATAACAATTTTTTACAATAAAAATGATTGTTTGCATAAATTGATGATGAAAATTTTTATTTTCAATGCACGAGAGTGCCACACAATACGATAATCATTTTAAAATTGCGTAATCGATTCTCGACCCATCGTTCAATTAGAATGAACAAAATGGAATACAAATTTTAAAAAAAGGAATATTAATTCTAAAAAGCCCATCGAGAGAACTCACAATAATCGAATACAGGGTCGGCGCTCAATTCAAAACATATTATTGTTTTTTCTAATTAAATATTTTAATGAGAAACATACGGTCTAAAAGGGTGAATATATGCGCTCAACTATTAAAAATAATGGCTTTTGCATGGGTGAGCAGTTCGATTTGTTCAAGTGTTTCAGCTGAAATGCATTTGTAGTATGCAAAACATTTCCGTACCGTGTTTTCATACGCGAGTTCGTATTTCTGTTTTCGTTTTGTTTGAATAAATATAAAGTACTTGATGTTTTCACTGTTTTAATATGAAAAATATAAGAATTGTCTATTTTAAAATGTGAATTAATATTCACAATAATAATAACAATTTGTTGAAACCTTTTTAGTTTTCTCTTTGGATTCTAATGATTGCTGAAGTTAAGTGATGAGTAGTATGGTTTATGAATAATCAAGATCATACGATATTGTTCTAAATTCATTAAATTAAGAATGATTTTTCTCTTATAATAATTTGAAGTTAATTTATCTTTTTTCAAATAAGGAAAAATTTGCAGATTCACAAAGTGTGGCCCATGCCGTGCTTATTTACTAAAAAAAATTAATGAAAATGAAAATTTGACATAAAAATTTAACCTCTCGAGTTTTCAAATTCTTTCTATGAAAACCAATATTATTAATCAATATTATATTATATAATATATGTATATGTATATAACAGGTATCTAGTTTTTTTATTATATTTGCATGTATGTATGTCTATGGTAACACTTATAGTGAACAATTAGTATTTTGAGCAAATAAGTTTTTTTATTTTATCTTTTAACTTTCAATAAATAAGTATACAATAACATATATACTAATATAAATATTTATGATACAACATCAACACAAACGATTTAAAAACACACAATACCCAAAAAAACCTGATTTACGAAAAAAAAATCGAATCCGCCCCTGCCTCGAACCGATCGCAAACACTCAAACAGGACGGGGTTCAGCCACATCATAATTTTAACGGTTTTATTTCAGGTTCGATTTGACCGTTGACGCTCTCCGCGGCCCTACGATTGAAAAACGCGGCCATGACAAAGGCGAAACGGTGCAGCATAACGAGTCGCGCGTAATCTTTAAATTGATCTTCGCGGCCGGTTTGACCCACATTTCATACGGAAAAAAGTATAAAGGCGTATTCCAGCCAAAAGTTCCTTTTTCCTCATCCCGAAAATGTGATTTACTGACGAAGACAAAGATTTTGTATTTAATATTTTCGTGTGGGAAATTGATGCACCCGCCCCTGTGTTCATTACGTTGTGCAAACCGAACAGTTCTACCAATGCTACACTAATTCCGGTGCATGGTAGTCAATCGCGGGCTTTCGGCCCTAACGAACCCTTCATTTTTTACATTGAAAAAAATCATGTTGTTTTCCCTGTAAAATGTATGTGTTTGATACAAATAGTACTTTGATTTGAAAAAAATGTAATGAAAATGTTTTTTTTTTTTTTAGATATATTTTGATATATAATATATGTGGACTCGTATGTATTTTCTAGTTGTTTTTGTAATTTTTTCACATTTTGTAAGCAGACGATTAATCATGTCTTTTCAGATGTCACATCGTATTTTAAAGTTTTCATATTACTTCGCAACAAGGAAGCATTTATGAAACATGTATTTTGTACATTAATAATACATTTTTTTGGACAAGAAAATGCAGTGTTTTATAAATCAATTGAATATAACATTAAAATCACACGAGATTTATATACAGAAAAAATAAATAAGACGAATCGTTCTATATATTCTTCACATAATTTGACACCTTCTAATAGTTATTGATCATTCCGAGGACTTTTCCAAATGAAAAAAAAGTGTCACACGTCCTTGCAACGGAATCCTTCCTTTGTTCAGAAGATATTAAACGTCCAAACTCCTCGATAATGATGAATGATAGCAAACACTCTACAAAATTCCAATACTACGCATTTTGTTCCTTAACAAAAATATATGCGTTTGAGCGCAATTTTTTTTTAAATCATCGCTGAAAAGCCAAAGATTTGCGACAACTGTCCGATTAATGTGCTCGGCGAGGCGGCAAACAATCATCGCCACTGGACATCCATTATTTGACCAATTCCATTTGGCCGACCAGTGATTTATTTTCGGAGGTTTCAATATGACTTGTGTATATAAAACAATAAAATATTTGTTATTGTTGATATCAGAAAATGACGTTAATATAAGGTTTTAGCAGAAAATCTTAGGTTTTATATTCCAAATTTAACCTTTTATAAATCAAATTCATTCTTTCCCTAATCAAATTTTAAGTTTAAAACCTGTAGTTAAGTGGCTCAAGCATAATATGAAAAAAAAACAGTAAATGTTCACATTTCTAGTTCAAAAAATAATGAAAGCCATATAAAGGATAAATAATTTTTAAAATATTTCAAAAGCAGAATGTTCATAAAAGGATTAAAAATTAGGGAGAGTCTTCATAGTAAACAAAAGTATGGATGTGAGTATACGAAAACGAAAAAATATAAGCATGTACATATGTATTATATTTCCTCTCAAGTGTTTTTAAAATTTTTTATAATTTATAAGTAAATAGAGTTAATTTTTAAATTTTATCAAAATCTTTCTATATAATAATAATCGATTTTCATCTGTTAGAGATAACTTTCATAGAGAATTGTTCGATACGATACTATTATAGAAATACTTTAATTTTTTCAGTCTCTATTTATCAATTAATTTCATTTCAAACGACTTTTCAAAACATATATATACTGATGCTTAGCGCGCTTTCCGCTAGTTATAATAATCAAAAAAAAAACAAATTGAAAGCTCTCTCGAGACTTTTACCACTAATGTTAAATACTAGGATTTACTGACTAAATCTGAGATTTACTAACCTTTGGACTTTCACAAGTAAAGTCGTTGAATAAATAGAAAGCGATTACGTTGGCATGCATACGTTTTCCATACATGGCTGCACCCGGAGTTTTCCCAGACTCGGAAAATCAAATAACGCCGACTTCCTCACCTCGGAAAACTTTTGGAAAATGCGACGGAGAATCCCGTAGAAGGCATATACCTGTCGGCCGAACATCGCCTTTAATAAAATTCCCCAGTGTAAGGAAAAACGATAAGGGACTGCGATCGGTGACAACTATTGTACGTATATATGAAAATACGCGTATGAAAGTGGAAATTTACGGAAATGTATCTTTTCGGGTGAGTTGAATATATTTTGGATATTTTTTGAGAACGATGAAGGAATAATAAAATTTTAAAAATTGAATCTGAAAATCTTGAGGTGAATCTAAGATTGTGAATATGAATTTGTTTAATGAATCAGAATGAAACTCAATACAATATGAGTATTTTTATTTCACTTGTATAATACTGATAGTATCAATTTTATTTTATTATACGTCGCTTTGATTTCAAAATCGCTTAATTCATGTAAGATGCAAAAAAGTTTTGCATCGTATGCAAAAAATATAGTGGAATATGGATTTGTTGATGTTTTTTAAAATTAAAAAGCTTCATTGTTTGAGATTTTAACATGTTTTTCATTGTCTTTTTATCCACTTAACAAAATTTTAAACTTGTAGATAACAATCAAAGCTTGAAATTAAAAAAAAAACCTTACTTAACCTAATCACTTCCAAAACCATGAAAAAGAAGGGATGTGAAATCGAAGAAAATGAAAAGGAATAATTTCAAATTTTTTTTAAACAAATAAAAAAATCGACACCCTACTATATTCTGCGTAAGAAAGTTTGCACTGTACGTGAATTAATCAATTTCACGAAAGATATATAACACGTGCACTTACATCTATGCTCACCACGGAGTTTACTAAAAATAATAAATAATATTTAATTAATTAAAAATAAATAAAATCGAGTACAAACTATCAAATTAAATTCAGTCCCGTAAAGCACATTTAAACTCGCATATTTTCATCGCACTTTCTGTCGATGCCGTGAAATATGATCGGCGACAACACGACGAAACAACAACAACAAAAACAACAACAACTAACAAACAAACGGCCAAACAAACGGAACACACACACAACAAGCGCAAAGAAAAACGACCCGGCACCGAAGAATTATTGAAAAATGGACGACGTCACGAACAAAAACAACAAAACTCGACCGGGAAAACTACGGGTGACGGATAACCGATGAAATTACGCCGATCGGAAAATCGACGTAGTTCCCCGGGGAATTTCCGGGAACTGTGCCCGTTTGTTGATTTTCGCCGATTCGATATTATGTTGAATTAGATGTGGCGGATTTCTATTGTTGGATGTAATTTTTTTTTTAATAATATTTATTGGATTATGTTTTTGGATTGGTATTTTGGTTTGTTGAAAGTTTTTCTTTTGCTATTATTTGATACTAGTAAATAGGTCCGATGCTAATAACATTGGGATGTGTATGTGTTTATTTTAAAGTCGATGCCCGTACTCGATTTGAATATTTAATAAATAAAATCAAAATAATTCGTTTGTTATTGTCACCAGATGTCATATAGGCAAAGCCAGTAGTTAGTAGGTAAAAAGCATAATATTATAGATTTTAACTGTATATGCATAAAGATCTTATTACTATAAAAAATCACGAGTATCATTCGAACGAACTCCGTGATTGTATATAGGGGGATTGGTATTTTTTTTCAATGGATGATTTTTAGAATCGAATCCTCTTTTTCATATAAATGGTAAAATTTTTAGTTATGAATTTGAAAACATAATGAATGAAATAGATTTTAAATTTGAAGTAGTTTAATATTCAATCAAATTACTGTTTTTTTTAAATAGAATAATAATTTATATGAATTTCAATTATCATTATAAGAAAATGACTTTCCGATACAATCGGGAGTTCGGATTTTCTTTCATATTATTTTTGTAATAAGGAAAAACCTTTTTCAAATAACTAAATACCGAAACCACCCTTTATTAAATAATCTCAAGCTGACGCCACAAGAAAAAGGCACCCATTTAAATAACAACCTTACTCAATATCGCTCAACCCCGAAGATCGATATTAAAAATATTTTTTAAACTATAAACTATTTATCAATACATGGATAGAATGTTAAATTAATTTCCGATCATAATTAGATTTTAATCTATTTGAAACAAAGATTTTGAATTCTGAAATGCATGTTTCAAACGAAGTTAAGATAAGTGTGACATTGTTAATTAACGGATATGAATATGCACCAATTATAAAGTTTTATGTTTTAACCGCTACTTTTATGTGTTACGCAACATTTCCATGAAAAGCGCAAAGAATCTTCCATTTTTTATGAAATTAACCGTCATTTGTTAATATGTTGTCCCCTTCTATTGATGTTATTAATAAAATAAATGTTTTATGTCTTCTATCAAATATGTCAATTTCCGTCTCTTATGATATACCTGAGAAAGACTAGGAAAGACTTTTATTTCCAACACCGAAGAGTCAGAATGTGGTTAGAAAGGATTTTTTGGACCAAAAATGCAAGAATCTTATTTGTAAATCATAAAAGAGGTAATTCTAGGACATGAAAGTCGGGAAGTGCCAAATGTTGTCCACAAATTTAATAAAAAACGCAAGATTTTTCGCGTTTTTTATAAAAAATTCGACTTCATAAACGTTGCGTAGTATATTCAAAGAAAAAAAAATAGTATCAATGAACAAAATAAAATTTCTATTCAAAATTCGAACGGCAGCATTCGGCCCCAAACCCGCAGAAGTAACCCGTCGAAAAAGTGGGGATTTATTTTAGCCGTTTTTCCCCATACAAACGAGTGCGACTGAGCGTAATAATCACTCGAGAAAACTCTCTCCGTTGTTCCGAATTAGGTTTTCGACATTTATAAACGGGACACGTTTTGGCGACCAACTTTTTCGCATACCTACGCACGCGAGCCGATTCGATTAAGCGGATGAATCTTTTGTTTCGCGGAAAACTTGCGCGATTTTTGGCGAAAATCGTTACGGAAATTATCGCCCGATACCGTTTTCGCGATTCGAGGGTTGCGGAATAGTGTTTCTTCTCGAGAATCCCTTCTCGAGAATTTCTCGAGAATTTTCCTATTTTTTGTTTTCTCGTTTCTCGAGAAATTTCATGGTTTCTCGAGAATTCTCGAAAAAGTAAGTTACGATAAAACTATTCTAATACTTTTTATATTTTATATTCTATTAAACATGGAATTCTTTCAATATTAAAACTACAATCCCCTATATATAATAGTGGATTTTTCGGTGTGTGTGTGTGTGTGTGTGTGTGTGTGTGTGTGTGTGTGTGTGTGTGTGTGTGTGTGTGTGTTTGTGAGTGTGTGTGTGTGTGTGAGTGAGTGTGTGTGGCTGTGTGTGTCTGTGTACGTCTGTGTGTTCGTCTGTTCGATGACACTCGCGACTTAACGACGTGTCGATACGATTATTTTTTGCGTCTAAAAAAATTATTCTTTATGCGTATATGGTCTTTATGCGTATACACTTAACGTCTATAATATCATGCTTATGAAAGCGTCTCTATTGACTTTTGCAATACGTCGATTATTACACAGTGGAAAAAAATATTTGAATCTCCTATACATGTATATAATCACCGATGACAGATTTCTCATCGTTCCAATTTAGCCTGTATGCCGTTCGAATATAACTGCTATAATCGCTACACAAGATCGACTATAAGGCGAGCTCCGAATTTAGTCTTTATGGTCGTTATAATAACGGCTATAATCTTATCTTTTTATCTTAACATCTATAATATGATGTTTATTACCTACTAACTATTGGCTTTGCCTATATGTCACAAACAAATAACAAATTAACTATTTTGATTTTATTAATATAAATATTAAATATTCAAATCGGGTTCACACAATCAGGTTTTCACATTTTATCGTTTTCTGTTTTGTAACAAATCCACAGCCGATATTACTATCACCGTAAAATTAAATTCTTTTGATATTTCATTCAACTCAGAGTTATATGCATTAAATTTTCTAAATCACTACTTTAAAATGAAATTTTAAGACATCTGATATTTTTAAATCAACCTTAATTTCTACTATTTTAATTTATAGAAGTATTAAAAAAATTCTCGAGAATTCTCGAAAATTTTTTTTTTTTTTAAGTGAGAATTCTCGTTTATTGAGAAATGAAAAATGTCGAGAAATAAGAAACACAAGTGTGGAAGGTTTTTTTGGTTGACCTTCTATATGGAGGGTTTATGTAAAGGTTTCGTTTCGATTACGGTTTGGTTGTTTGTAATGAAATCATTGTGATAGTTTGAGTAGTTAATTTTGTATGTGTAGATAATGGATTTATAAATTTGGGGTATTTTTTTTTATTATTTATAGGTAATGCGATTAAAGTATGTCTTCTTGCGTACGTGGCGGTTATTCACTCAATTTTGGTTTTTTTTTTAACGTTGCGCAACGGTTACGCGTATATATAATATAACGTAATGCGTATCTGCAAAAGCTTTAGTTTGTGAATATATAAAAAATTGAGGTGAATTTTAGGTCGTTTTTGGATGTGGAGATAAATTTTGAGGTAGTTTTTAGTGATTTGGTGTATAATATTTTTTTTTATATTTAGGGATTATAAATTATGTTTCGGTTTTAATCTTATTTTAACTTAAATTTATCCTTAATAATTATCATTATTACCCATATATTACTTTTGTCTATAATAGTTTTTTTATGAATTACTATTAAAAGTATAATTTCTAATGCGTATGATGGCTAGAACTTATTTTTTAAATAAAAAACTTATCATTTTAGTTTGTTTTGTTTTTAATGAAATATTAATGTTTTTTTTAACTTTCGTGTTTATAAGGATAAGGTTCCAAATTGATCAAGAGAGTGAATTTTTCTATATAAGACCAATAATGAAATAATCGATATCACTTGCAATTACGCAACAATAAAGTTTTACCTTGATTAATATTTTTAATAAAATGTAGTACCTATTCGAAAAATTATTAAATGAAACTACTTTTTTCAAGTTAATAATGAATCAGCTTTGGATATAAAAGTGGAATGCCTTTTAAAATGAAGATATTTTGCGATAGCAAATATGTTCAATATAAGGGATTGGAATTTATCGGAAAAACACAAACGTAGTTTACTTTATTTTCGTATTTTTATTTTATTTTATTTCATTTCTATTGGCAGTTTCAATATTTAGTTATCTCGATCAGATAGCGATGCTTTTAGAAAAACGATCTTCTGTTTTTTTTTTAAAGTTCCTTTTGATTTCAGTCTATTTGATTGTATGTGAAGTTGATATTACTTTAAAAAAGTTTAACGTGCAATACATAATACTTTTTTCTATGTATATATGTAATATTTATAAATCTGTATAATAATTACACTGACATTCATTGATTTTCCAGCGCTTTTGCTGCTATAGATAAACTGATAAGTACCATTTTTTAATTAATTCTTATAAAATTCAAACTCTAAAGAACGTATATCATCAATTTATTACAATTATGATACATGATAATTTAATACATTTATGATCACTGTCTAAAACATCGAACATACACAAATATATCGATATGAACACCCCATAAAATTATTCAAATATTTTATTTCACACATGCAAAAACCATCATCTCGTATCGAACTTTTCGAATTTCAAAACGTAGTAAACGATCCACAAAAATGTTAAAAATTCGCATCTTATCGCACAAATGATCGTCGTGCTCGAACCGTACTGCATAGCGTCAGCGTGTTCACCTGAATATTAAAATTTAAAAAAAAATGTAGTTAAAATAATTATTTTTTTTTAAATCTAGCATTAGGACACATTAAAAGCAACTGCTCCGTATTTATGACGCTTTAAAACATTTAACGTTGTTTTTTCGGAGTCGTAATATGATAATCAATTAAAAAAAAATTACCTGTCAGGACATGCACGACAACCGAAGCTCTGGCGTCTCCAAAAATACAAGAATATACTCCAGCATCAGTTCTCTTGGCTCCGGCTACGAAAAGTCTGCTTAATATTCCTCCAGAAACGGGTTCTGTTTTGACACTGTAATATACATAGTTTATTTTATTTTTATTGTCTTGATTTTCACATTCAATTTCACAATACACCGCGGCTTGATGTACTTTATTTCATATTTTATTTATGAATCCACAAATGTTCGTTGAAAATCTCTAACTTTACGGTTAACGCTTACCGCTGAGTTTCGTCCTTCAACTGATTCATTTTGATGGTTTCTTTTTGTATTCTAGTTAAGTATTGGGTAATTAAATTTACCTGATGCCTCCTCTGGTGGTGTCGTGGTTCAGTGGTCTGGATCCATGTAACCAAGTGAGCCTAGCTGATAAAGGCCTCGGTGCTTCACTTGCAGCACAAGTTAACTCGATAGTTGAGCCTCTTTGGTAAAACCTTTCAGCCACAGCACGACCTTCGTTGTCGACTATCTCCACCACAGGTACTGTGAAATTTTTTTAATTTACCTTTTTATAATATTACTAGTATATAGGCCCGATGTTAAAAACATCGACTGAGAATTACGTAATTATATATAAAAAAAATTAAACCTATGCAAAAATATTTTAAAACCGTTTTGTTGCGAAAAGTCGTTGCCTGTTTGTTATATATAGAGGATAATGTATGGGCCCGATGTTGATAACATTAGCTGTGAACTTATAGCCATACTATTATATTACGTAATAAAATAAAAATCACAAAGATTATAGCGGTTATTATAATTACCATAAAGACTAAATTTGGAACTTGCAATTCTATAGAACAGGCGAGAATGGTGTAAATGTAACATCGGCTGCCCGACGCCCGTATTCGATTTGAATATTTAATATTCAATTAATAAAATCAAAGTAGTTCATTTATATTGTCACAAGACGCCATGTAGACAAAGCCAATAGTCAGTAGGTAATAAGCATATCATATTATAGACGTTAACTGTATACGCATATAAAGACCATATTCGCGAAAAAGTTGCGAGCGTCATTCGAAAGAACGAACACATACACAAATCCGTGATTGTATACTTGTATGTATAGAGGGCAACATAAAATTTCATTTAAAAAAATTGTTTCTTTCAAAACCGATTGAAAAATTTCGTATAGCGTCCAAACTCAGTGGCGGATTTACATCACTAGGAGTTCAAGACGTCAAAAATTTTTGGGGGCCACATTACATATATAAACATACCAGGGTTAAAATTTCTCTCCCATTAAACACAAATTATTAAAATTTTATCGTTTATTTGATATAATATAACAGTCGGTTTTATAAAATATAGGATAAATGGGCAGTCTTAGGAAATAAAATTTTCTTTCGTACATACATACGGCTTTTTCCTTTAGAAAATGATTTGAATTTCGTAATGTCTATTGAATTGACATAAAAAACATGACAATTCATCAAAAATTTATTTTTCAAAAATTATAAAGGTCCTTTTTAATCGGGAATCCTGAAACCAGATTCTCCACTGCCTATAAGTGAACCCGCCACTGTCCAAACCTATGAAATCGACATGTCTAATAAAACACAAAAAGCCCACATTTTCTTATACTCACACTCGCTTATTTTCACCATAAGGCCTAACCCTTAACTTTTTTTCGTTCTCGAAATCATCAAATACTTCAACAAAGTATTATATAAACGACAGACTTTTTTAACAACCAATTAAAAAATTTCCTTCCACATCCAAACTTACATAATCACCATGCCGAACAAAATACAAAATCCACCTGCAACGTATCTCAATTTTCATAACGATTTATCCGCCGAAAGCGAAACATTCGAAAACGGCGCCGAAAATTTACAGCCGGCCTAGATTGGACGCGTTTTTACGGCCCTGCTCCGAATTATTTATTCCCGCCAAAAGTCCTGTACAAAAGAACGGCGCGAGCCGTAAATTCGCCACTGGGCCGCCGTCAAAATCGAGAGCGAGTTTCGGTTTCGGCGCGCCGAGTTCGTATAAATTTGCGAGTTTCGGCCAAAACAATGGCCGCCGACAAGTTTCGGCGGGAACTATTTCGGAATTGTCAAAACGCTCGCGGACTTTGCATTTCTCCGTAGGTCCTTTGCGGTCGTATAAATCTAGCTGTAATTGTTTTCGATTTTAGTGTGGGGCTCTTGTTGTATGCGAAAAATTTGTTAATTTCGTGATCGATACGAGGCAGGAAGTTTTAAGTACTTAAGTAACCTAAGTGCTTAAATGTTATTAATATTCCCTTGAAATTATGGATAGGAAATTCTTCAAATTAATATTGTTATATTATATTATATTAATTGTAGTTATCTGACTAATATTCGTCAATACTTAATCGATGGTGATAGATTAAATATAATAGTATCAAATTATCATACTATGATAATAGAATGGTGTAAATCCACTTTAACTATTATAAAATTGAAGCTTTGTATTTTTCATGATAACAATATTTTTTGTTAGTGAGAAATATTATGATAAAATACTTTATATATGATAAAATGAGTGTTCAGTGTTAATGTAAAATAATGGCTAAGCATATTTCTTCATTCGAAAATATTGATTCATTTTTATTATTCTTATAATGGTACAATCATTATAATATAATATAATATAACAAAACATTTAATATTATAAAACTTCAATAATATTATATTATAGTGGCAGGCGGTGAGTTTTAAAAAAAAAATTATCAAAAAAAGTATTTTTTGAATTTAAATTTTATTTTTCACTATTTTTTTACAAAAATCATCTACAACGGTATTATAAGACTAATCGTTATTTTTCAAGTTAAGTATGAGTGATTTTTCAATAGATATTTAAGGCATACGCCGCATCTACAGAATCTATGAACCGTACACCATTAAATATTATAGTTTATTGTTTCTAATAATTTTTATTTTATTTCATATGAAAAAATATACAAAAAAAGTCAATATTGATCTATCAATTTACTAAATTGAAATTAGTAAATAAATATAATGGAATACCATTTTATGATTAAATATCAAGGATGGAATCAGTTTTATATTTATAAAAAATATATATCATGCATACTTTCGAAATGAGAACAACCTTTATTTAGTCATCGATATTATTAAAAAAAATACAAGTCATATAAACGAAACTATTACAAAATACGCAAAACAATGATACTCCATCAAATAATAATATAATATAATTTCCTCTGAACGCTTTCTCCGCAATATAATTATGAATGGAAAACAAACGGAAATGTCAAAACACCACAAAAACAATCCTACACCTTCTATATATTATATATACGTCGATCATTTCGTAAAACATAAATACAACACAGTCATTAATGAGTAATACACAAAAGAAAGATCACTATAATAATTGTGTGATCGTTTGGGCAGCCATTTTTTCCTGAATTTCCTCTCTCGTCCGCTAATTATATCGTGTTGTTTAACACGAAAACGTATCACGTCTTCTTATGATCGAATTAATTATTTATAATAATTTCTTTATATTAATAAGGTAATATAGACAAGATGAGTCGGACAAATTAATGTAATGAAACGGAAGTGTCTTTTCGTATAATTTCTATATGTGATTTGATAGGATGTTTTTCGTTAATTGGGTATGATTCGATGTGAATGATGTGGCCTTTTAGTTGATGGGATATTAAATGATGTTATTAATGTGATGTGGAGTGATGATTGGAGTTGTGTTAATTAGGAAAAGTGCGTGTGATTGAAATATAATCTATAATATATAATAGTTTATATAATATATTTAATATGATATGATGTAACGAAAATCTATTCTATAGATTTTTGTTATGTTGAATGAAGATGTGATAAAACGGTTATTTTTTTTTTACGGAAGAGAATTTTAAATATGGTGTCGTTTTTTTAAAAAAAGACAAGTGCTTTTAGAGAAACGGAATTTCAAATTAGAGTTACATAATATTTTAGAATTAAAATTTATATGGAAGAAATTTTAAGTTTTGAATTTTCAAAACGTTAGCAAATTTCTATTTTCGTCAATGTCTTTTTAGAATTTCTGGAAAATTTTTGGTATTTTTTTTCTAAAATATAAGTGTAATTATCATTTCGACTTTCGTTACGTAGTAAAATTGCCTAAAAAACTAAGAATGTGCAATTACGAAAATTACATGTTCAGGCAATACACATCAACGCCTCCATCTAATTGTAAGTAACAATAACACCAAGTTCGAGTTCAAGTTCAAATAACTACAATATTAACAAAAACTTTTTATTACTCAATGTACCAAATTGTCTCATTCATATACAGAAAATATTTTTACTGTCTATCCTTATTGAATCTTACGAATGGTTGAACTTTTTATTACTTATAATAATTTTATATGTGCTTTGGAATACCAAAAAATAAAATTTTCATCTCATATCTAAGTTATTCTGTTTATAGGATGGACAAATATATTTAAGTAGAAACTTGCGTACATTTCAGTTTCTGACATCTAAAATATAGAATAAGATCTATAATCTATTTATATATTATAGTTAAATATTTTATGAAACAATTTGTCTCTGAACGACAATTTCTTTCTAATTTCAGCGGCTCCTTATCATCACTAATTGAAAATTTCATGACCTTAGTCTAATTACTCTATGGTAACTACTTTTTAATCCTACTACTTTACTCTATAATATAACATAACTACTCAAATAAGCGACTGATCATTAGCTCGAAAACAAATTATCGCGACTATTTGTCGCTGTAATTAGCGACAAATTTTCATATTTTATTATAAAATTTTGTAATACATAAACGTCTTTCGCCAATTTTTCACCACTAAACCAATAATAAAATATATATACAATCTTATTTTTCCAGAAGTATACATAAATCAATTTAAAACATCCTTGTAGATAATTAATTCAAATTCAAATCACGATTCGACTATAAAACACTTACCCAAATCCTCGAAAAACCCCATCGATTCCAAAATGCACCCAACAGAATACCTAATTAGACTGCAAACGCACAACAATAGTTCCCTCGCAATTAGCCCACCCGCCCCTATCAAACCCTCATTTGGACCCTTCGAAAAATCCCAAAGCACACACATATTGCAAATATTATATTTTGGAAAAGCGATAGGTGCGCACGTTTTAACGACGTTTTAATGCGCGATCTCGCGAATATTAACGGCGTCCATTAAAGATTATTCCGCATTGTGCCAGGGGCGGGTTAAATATTGTAGTTCGCCGGTCGTAATGTTCGCGTTGATCTCTCGTACGCGAGATGAGAATTAATTTTTGGAAAAGATCCTGCTTTTGAGATACGGCCGTTTGTGTTTTGTTCGCGGTCTTATCTGAGAGTTGCGAGGATTGGGATCTGAGGCGGATGTGGGTGTGGAATTTTTATATGTTCTGTTTTTTTTTTTCGTCATTTACTTAAATATTTGATCTATCAAAATGTGTTTAATGAAATGATAGTAATTATATACACTTAAAAAATATTTTGAAAAAATTGAATATCTAATATTTAAAAAAAATATATAACAGATACTTATACTGTCTAAAGTAGGAAAAACACTCGAAAACTAACAATTGTCACTAGATAACATTAACCACGTATGATATGTGAGGGTCATGTGTGCATGTGTATGTATGTAAAAATGTGTTTTTTGTGCAATTAAACGTCATCTATTAGTGTGTTGTCCCTTTTGTAGGTCTAAAAAGTTAATCGTAAAATATGACAGTTGACATGTTTTACGATATGCTTATTGAATGTTAGTGTTTTCCCTTTCTATTGGTGTTATTAAAAAAATAAATATTTTATATTTTTTATTTTATATATCAAAATGTCGAAATGAGCTTATGAAGGCATTGAAAACCACAAAAATAAGATTTGAAATTGTAATTAATAAGAAAGATTATTTTAGAAAATAAGAATTATTTTGATATGGATATCAAATGTTGTTGTTTAAATTTCACGAAAAACGCAAAAATTTCACGTTTTTCATGAAGAATACGGTTACTTAAACTTAGCGCAACATATTATATATAAAAAATATCATTAAAATAATTAAAAGTACATCCAAACTCACCTAATATAATCAAATTCGTACACTGAGCCAGAGGTGGATGCGAAGAAACCTGACACTCGTATACACCAGAATCCTTAGCTTGAGCAGACCTCACGAACAACCTCCAATCGTTGGGCTCAGAGTAAGCCAAAGAATACCTCAAAAAGGCAAATTTCACTTTTTAAAAGTCATAAACGAAAATACATCGCGCGATATCCTGCATCGAAATTTCGGAAAAGTTGCCCCGAACGCAAGAAATTTTAATAAGCGGCGAGAAGAGAGCGGAAAGTCGCTCGCAAATTTTCCATGTGGAATTCGTAAACATTCACGAAATTTATATTGGAAAATTTTCTTAATCCCGACGTCTCTCTTTTACTCATGAAAGGCTTTATAATATTAGATGTTTTCGTAGGAAATTAATTCGCGTCTCCCTTATATGTATGTATATTATATACAATCGTGGGGCAACTTAATGAGGACGGGTTTCGAGTTTATTGCCAATTTGGTATGCACGATTACCGACACTAAGACATCGACTTTAAGGGTTATATACCCTCGATTTTGTGGATTTCCATTTATAAAAAAAAGTGAGCCGATTCATATCTATGGGTCAAAAAATAATAAATACCTTTCTTCACTGCTATATGTCATATGTCCGAATGTTAACAGTTCAAAACTTTGACCATGTCTTCTCACCCAAGAAACCTGTCAAAAACAATTAATTTAAATATTATGAAAATTGAAAAAAAATCAATGAACTGATTACCGTTTTATCGGCCAGGTCGTTGACCCTGCAATGAAGATAGACATCATTTCCCAACTGAGCAGTGACGTTCCTGAAGACGTCGTCGTCTTCGAAGAACGGAAAAGTGTCTTCAGAATGCAAAGTGGAATCCCTCTTGTCGTGGAAGTACACATTCGTCGTCTTCTCTGTGGAGTGCTTCCAAGAGTTGGAGAACTGCACGGTCTGGGACGACACTCGAGAAGTCAGCTCGTCTCCGGGCATCGAAGGCTTTACCACTGAATCGACAAAAATGGCCGATCGATAATTCCAATTAGACGCGGATAGAATCAGAACTCGTTATAATTGTGTTTGCGCCAAGTATACAATTTAACGATCGTAAAACAATGGCGGGTAATCGTGGAAAGCCTTGAATTTGTATTTCGGCAGGTTGGTACGCGTGCGTGTATTTTTTATTATCGTCAAGTCACCCGACAGCGCGGGAAATACGTCGCGTAATTGACGACGCGGTCGTTAGACGAGATATTACACCGTACTACGCTTTTTCGCGCTTTTTTTCGACATGTGTACAGTATGGGGGGTGTGGAATCAAAAGTAGCAATGAAGTCATATAAAAAAAAGGTTGAAATTTTATTAGGAAATAATATTTCTTGAAATTAATTAATTCTCAAGACAAACAAATAATAATTGACTATTTGTATATAGAAAAAATAAGGTTAAGCTTGTATCTATACTATTATAATATTACTTACAAAATTTACAGAACTTATGAAACTAATAAAACGTATAGAAAATTTTACAGATAACATATTACTGAATTTTGGTCAAAAAATTATTGTTTTATGACTTTCGATTCTGCGCTCCTCATACAGCACGTAGCATTCGTATAAATATACATTATGTTCGCACAATATTTTTTCAAACCCGTTTCCGCACATCTTTTTTTCGCGGAACGCCGCTAATGGAGTCAGATTTTCTTGTGCAAATTCGACACAGGGCGCAAATAATGCTGCCCGAGAAACCTGTCTGCTTTTTTGCGTGTTTATCCCCTAATTACCCGAGGTACAAGTGCCGATGTACAAAAGTAAAAAAATCCTATTATATTATAACATGTATAATTTTATATAATTATAATTCGTACCAACTTCAATTTGGATTGTGAGAAAAATTATTTCTAGAAGAAAATTTTTTACATGATACGCAACGTACATTTAATCACGTTTTGCATGAAAAACGCAAGAAATCTATAATTTTTGTGAAATCCAAGCAAAATTTGTCATATATATAAAAAAATGAGTTTAACGACTCCCAAAAAAAATATTTTTTAATTATTTATATAAAAGGTATATACCGATGAGTGCGCATAGTTGAAGATGGCACGCTAACACCAGCAAGGGTGTCAAAACTCTTGTCGTGGTCATCATTGGTCCTTCTGGTGCAGGCTTGACCTAATTCTTCTGAAATCTTCAGCTGAACATTTTCCGATGAACATTTTTCACGCTTTTATCGCCATAAATGTCGATAGACGTATTATCTTTCGCTGGAACGTGTGTCGCCTTACGTGCCGTATATCTTCAAATGTGAAAGCTTCGAACCGACTCAATTGAAATGTCTGAAAATGAAAACAAAAAATAATTGCAATTGGTCGTTCGGTACACCAGTATGTGCTGAACACGCGTTTGAATCATTTCTCTTTCCCCTCTTTCCTTCCTATATACATCTTATCAAATTAGTTGTTTTCAGTTTTTATTGTTGCTACCGTGTCCTCCCTAAAATAAAATTTCCGAAAATAAACCTTACCGTGATTTTAAGAATTTCATTTCAATCATATCCCGAAAATAAGACCTATTGAAGAAATGTCTGACAATATGGTACTTGTGACTGGTTATCACAGTGGTTTTGATTCGGTGTTCTGTACATAAAATTAAAATTGTGTAAAAATATATATTTTTTAATTAGATTTTTTTGACTATACGTAGTTTAATCTGTAAAATTTTTGATAAAACTTTTATTTGCATATTTTTGTTCGATTTCTGACCCTGCGAGTTTTTCATTGATGAAAACTTTGTATTTTATTAAAAAAAATCATTTGAACTATATATTTATCTATCTTCTATATATATAAAAATGGATGTTTGTTTGTTTGTTTGTATATTTGTTTGTTGCCGTATTACTCCAATACGGTTCGATCGATCGCCATGAAAATTGGCGTGTATATTATTTTTTGTGGAGAATATTTTTAGGGTCATTAAAATAAGATGACCATATTTACGTTCCGGTAACACGGAACAACCCGCAAAAAAATGTCCCTCCACCTATATAAAACAATATATATCTACTACCGCTAGTTTATTATATGAGCAAACAATTGTTGAATGAGAAATCACATGTACCTACGAGGAGTACAAATTGCACGAACTTTTTTCCCCGAAAATAAGCTCTAGCAAAATTTCTAGGTACAAAATTAATATAAGACCGAGTCTTAGGCCAGGCGCCCACTGGCGATAGAGTCGCGCGCGATCGGAAATGGAACACTTTGTTTTGGGTTGAAATGTGCGCATATGTCATATGCACGAGTTATGAACTGATCCACCAACCGGCTCATATCATTGTGACTTATTATCATATTGTATTTAAATGTTATCTCAATGACGTCTTAACGACCTAAATATCAAACTGCATCCTGCAAAACCAAATCTTCTCATGTGACTTTAACTGAATCATTTAACTGTTGTTTTAATTATGTGTCATATTGGTTCTTATCATAAACCCCACCCAAATACAAATTATATAAAAAGCTTGTATGAACAAATGTGAGTCAGTCTGAATCGTATGTCCGAATAGTACATTCAATTTGTAACAGACTGAACTTGCAACCTGTACGTTTTGAAAACCAACAAACGATTGATTTATCCTGAAGAGGGACATCATTCTTTTATTTTTTTTAATCGCTGGTTCACACCTAAACTTAATTCGCGCATTTCAACCCAAAACAATGTGTCCCATTTCCGATCGCGCGCGACTCAATCGCCAGTGGGCGCCTGGCCTTATTTTCGGGAGAACGAGGTATGAACAAAGTGGTAACCTCCTCAAGGTGCTCCCTGCCAATACCACTGAGTAAAAACCGGAAACGAAAATAAAAAGCGACTATATTAATTACAATTTTACCACAATCAAACCGCAATCAAACAACAACCCTCAACGCCCACATCTCCGATCGCCGCCAAAACTCGTCCATTCCGAATCGATTTGACGCCCGACGGCCCATCGCCGTTAACCCGTTTTTGCCGGTTCGACGAGCCGGGATGCAAACCGCGATATCCGTACCGAAATACCGCGCGGGACTGTGGCGGGAAAAAAGGTAATTAATGGTGTCGGACCGGACAAAACGTTTTGTCCAGAAACTCGCAACTGGAGCGCGCGCGTGACGAGGGTACGTCAGCTGGATGTGCGTTGCTCGCTGACGTGTGTATGTGTGTGTGTGTGTGATTATTTTTGTTCGATTGTGTTTTTGGATTTTGTTGTGTTTTTGTGTATGTGTGTGAGGGAAAAATTGGGTCGTTTTATTTATATTCGGTGACATTGCGAATTGAATGTGGGGTGTTTGTTTATGAAGTGGACGAAAGTTATTTTTTTTCATTTGACACGTCTGTCCTTATTGATTACTAGGATATAGGCCCGATGTTAATAACATAGGCTGTGAATTGATAAACATACTATTACGTAATAAAATTAAAATTAAATATATCTATGTAAAATTATTTTATAATCGTGCCTTTGCGAAATGTCTCCAGAATATAAGATTATAGGATAAGATTATAGCCGTTATTATAATGACCATAAAGACTAAATTT
>JAOXNN020000020.1:219676-232712 GCA_028571205.2 Hydropsyche betteni | reverse complement strand
CCAAACTATCGATTTTAGTTTGAATGTCAACTGTCAAATTTTACCTACATATAATTGCGTCTAAACTAAAAACAAACATCGTAAGTATTATTCTTGGGTTAGATTGGGTTGGCGTTTTAGCTTGAGTTGTGAAAACGTGTTCAAAACAAACTCTCGAAGTTCAAACTGACACGATGGGTAGACACTATGCGTATTTCTCGATGGGTAGACACTATGCGACTAGAGAATTTAGAAGGTGAATAAACAGATTTTTTTGTTCGTGTACAAACGAAGTTGACATTCAAACTGTAACATATACATAACATGATTGAGATGATAATTGTAATTTTTTATATCAGAAGTATTAGGAAATCTTCATGTTTTGATGAAAGCTTTTTAAAAAATAACTAATATTAATATTTTTGTTATTTTCATATTACTATTAAATATTTTTTAGGAAATAATCCCAAAAGATCTATTAATCACAAATGATTCTATTAATTTAAAATTTATACAAATCCTACAACGAGTTTTTACCGAATTTAAATTTAAAAATCACCCAAAAACTATCCACCCATTCCGGAAATTAAATAGTCACAACAGCACATCGCCGACAATCGAATGTTGCGGATAAAGTTTTGCACGATCGGCAAAACAAAACAAAAAAGCATTCATTGTACAAATTGATTTATTTCCACGTACTATTTTGCATGTTACCGATCGTCCGCCATCGAATTCGCAGCCTTAATTTCACTCCGATAATTAACAATGTCGATTTCGTGTTTCGCATACAAACACCACTATTTATTTTGGCCAAAGAAACGAACCGAACACGTACCACGTACATATATAAAAATACGCCGGAGCCTTAATTTAATTTCCTTTCTTTATGGCCGTTTTCGCTATTGTTTTCTATTCCGCGCGCTTTTTGCGTTATTTCATTTGACAGCGAAAGACGCAAGACGCTGTTATAAAATTCAAACGTTGCTTTGTGATATATTAAAATAAACGATAAAGAAATGTATTGAGTGTATAAAAATAGTATATTATTTTGTTTTAAGTGATGTGAATGATTTATCGTTTTGTGTATTTTTTTTAGTTGACATTACAAATGCCCTGTATCACTGTTGAATATAATAATAAAAAGGTAATATACAGAATGTTACAAAAGTCTCTTTAAAGCCATAAAGATATAGTAGATCGTATTATTTGGAATATTTTAAACTAAACATACCTTAGTCAAAAGTATCATACCTTTCCTATGGTTATTTTTAGTGTGCAAGTGCGAGATTTTTCAGTTCAAGAAAACGATTTATTTTCTATTTTATTTCCAAAAATGTGATATCCTCTTTTAATCCTCATACTCTTCCAACATGTTTTTTTTTAGATTATTAATTAATTTTTTTTCATTGATTTCGTATAATTTTAAATTTTTATTTGGATTAAATATTTTTGTTCACGCCTGTTTTAGACCAAAAAAGTGTGTTTGGTTTAAAATGTTCCAAATAACATGAACTATCACCTCTATAAGGCTATAAGGAGACCTGTATAACTTCCTGTAATATTAACAAAAATTGACTTTAATCGAAATGTATAATAATATTACAGAATTATCCGCATCATCGATTTTTTCCAAATTTCTCCTATCCTATCAAATTATTAACACTTTCTATTTTATATATCATGATATTTTCGATATTGACCATATTTATTTTCGCACAAAGTCAGATTTTTTAATAAACTATTATAAGAAATTTACCTTCGAACTTGCAAAAGTTCCACGCAATTCTTGAATCGACTCGTCACATAACATTTCCAAAAATATCAAAGGCTTCTTTCATCAAATACTCAATACAACATAATACCTCTTTCCAAAAATAAAACTCAAATTTAGACCCGCACAATTGTCACGAAAACTTATTTTTACTCCCTAAATAAAATTATTTATTCCCCACAATTCAAACCAATCTCCCCACATGTGATATTCGAAAATCTTTCAGGGGAGGGGCATATTGAAAAAAATAATAATATAAAAAATATATTAAATCGAAAACGACCGGAGTGATGAAGTGAGCGACGGGCGCGATATTTTCCCTCGGAATCGCACCCGAAAAAAATATATATATGTGCCATTATTGTCGCCGCGAACCTTCGTCAAATCCGCGCATTATTCACGTTTTAATAATATCGGCGGTTGGCTGCCGTGGATCATGTCGAGATTGGCGCACCTGAGCGCCGAGTGTGGTCGGAAAATGGACGCACTTAGGCCGCGGATCGGGCGGCGCTTTTGGCGGTGCGAATTTAAATTTACAGGGTTTGATCGATGGAAAGTTTTTTGATTGATTGCTTAGTATTTTCATTGTGAAATCTTTGTTATCATTATGAGCAGTTTATATAAAGATCGCTCAAAGTTTGGGTATTTTCGTTATCACTTGTGTAGTGTTCATTTTTTTTTTTTAATTAGAATACGTCTTTAATTCCAAATAATTTCTTAATAATAATATGCAGCTAAACTCATTTAATAATCACGTCACAATTCGCTTAACTTGGAATTTTATGGATTATTATCATGTTCAACTTTTGTAGTCTTTTTGATATCATCAAAAGTAATTCTCAAATTGATACGTAAACCATTCCTTCGTAATATTGTATCAGATTGCAACTAACCCCGTGCACTAACCATGCGACATGTCGCTTAACTTTGAAAATAAATGAAACCGATAAAAATATAATTATAATGCCTATATGCAATTTATATAACTGCAATTTCCCGATACCTAAAAAAGAAACGAGGTACCAAATCCTAAAATCATTCAGTCACATATATCTAATGATCGCCACTCATATCACTTAACTTTTCCATAATCGATATATAAATAATAATGCTTATTTTCATTCAATGTACTCAATATAATAATTTGCCGATTCCAATAAAATTATACTATAAAAAATTTGTTACTAAAATCATTCGAAATGTTACTATACCTCTACTGAATGTTTTATATCATTTAACTTTTCTATAATTGATACATTAAATAATTGATGATTTCTTTACGCATATAACATACAGTATAATCATTTCCCGATAATAATTAAAATATATGGTAATTGGGTATTGTAAATATTTGTAATATATCACATCTATCTACTAACTAACAAAAAACATCAACTTCAATAATCGACGAAAATCATTCCGTTAACTTCTAGATAATTTAAAATACAGAACTATAAAGCAATATTCAACGAGATCCTACAAAACCCTCAAAAGGCACCCCTTGATCTCACCCCCCAAAATATAGCGAACATCGAGAATTAAACAGGACACAAAGCACCCCAAGGATGATCCCACCATAATGCACGATTCCATATGAATAGCCTTATTGTGTCCAAGACGACGAATGGAAATCGGTCTAGTGCGAAAACAATAGACCGAACTGGACACATTATCCGGGATCAAGGGATTCCCCGACCTCGGAGGAAATCGCTGATCCTTCGGGAACAGGAAGCGGGCCGAAAAATGGAGGCCTACGGGATTATCGACCGATTTATGGGGAGATCGCGCGTGTGATCTCGGAAACTTCAAAAGGACTTTGCTGGATAAAAATAGATTTTGCGCGGCAAGTTTTTGCGACGTCTTGGCTTGGGAATATTGAATTTTCGTGCTGGATTTTGTCGGGGGTTGTTATGGAGTTGTTAATGAGGTTTGTGTGTATTTTTGCGAAAATGTATAATATAATGTACAATAAGGTGGACCAAATTTATCGTAATTTTCATTTAGTGGTAACCCGATAATTTTTTAACTAAATTAAATTAAATTTTAAATGAAACCGGAAAAAGTAAGGAAAAATAGAAAAAAACTATACTTACACAACTTGATATTTTTTCAAAAATAACAACACTTCAAAAATTTTCGAATCACAAAAAAATATATTTACTGGTAAATTACCGAACTGCTATTTGGGTCATTTACCGGTAAACCGCTAATGAACTCCCTAAATCATATTTAAAAGTTTTTTTATTCATTATTCATTAGGTGAGAAAATATTTTTGTACGTTAACTCTAACGTACAAAAACTGTACTTATATATACTCTACTTATGATGGAAAATTAAATTATTTTAAAATTAAATAAAATTAGAATAAAATAAAAAGTTAAAAATTTTTCTTTTATAATATAATCGTATAAAAAAATATTCCTAAAAAATAACAATCTAATGTTTTCTTTTTAAAATTTACTAAATAACGGATTCATATAAATATATAAACCCCCCTATAACGTATTTTTTTTTCAAATGCATTTAAATTCAATTTTTTTTAATTTTTTTTCAAATTTATTTGAAGAAAACAATTAACTCGTAAAAATATCGAAAACAAAGAAAAATTAAAATATTTAATGTATTGATTTCCTAAATTTCCCCCTATAACGTCGAATCTATCTTGACTTTATGGGGGGATTAATGTACATGTTACAGTTTGAGTGTCCACTTCGTTTATGCACGAACAAACCAACCTGTTTATTCACCTCCTAAATTCTCTAGTCCAATTGTTCGGGTGGTACGACAATTTAAGTTGTTTACACTCAGATAACGCTCTTATGCTAAATATCAATAAAGTGGAAATCAGTATCTCAACTAATGATCGAGAAATACGCGTAGTGTCTGCCCGTCGTGTCACTTTGAACTTCGAGAGTTTGTTTTGAACACGTTTTCTCAACTCAAACTAAAACGCTAACCCAACCTAACCCAAGCATGATGCTTACGACGTATGTTTTTAGTTTAGACGCAATTATATGTTGGTAAAATTTAACAGTTGACATTCAAGCTAAAATCGATAGTTTGGGTATACCCAAACTAGTACGGGTATAAACAAACAAAAGTGAATACTTAAACTGTGAAATATGTATATAAAACAATAACAATTTTGAAATGACAATGAAAAAAAATCACACTGATATTTTTTCTGAGCCAACGTTTCCCAAGAACAAAACTGTCACACCTATGGGTATAAAAAAATAAAAGTTTACACTTGAACTGTGACATATACACTACCGTCCGAAACTATTTTCCCGCCTTAAAAAAAAAACACGCACACAAACCAAAATCACTATATACAACCAACTCCGAATCAAAAACGCGCGAACCCCATCGAGCCCCCTTCCCGCAAAAAAAAAAAAAAAACAAAACAACCACTCCCTTTTAAGGAGCACCATCGTCCGAAAAGCGATTAAACTCATCATTAATTACTTCCTCAAGATCCTCATCTCTTTATTTCGCCGGCGTCTGCGAAACGGGCCCGCCAGATGTTCCCGGACATTCATAATTCACGGGCCCCCATACAGGGGGGGGGGCCTTGATTAATGGTGGACTGGGGCGCGGCCCGTCAGCGTTGTCCTTCTTGGAAGTCATCGTCTTCGCGTTAAGACTGACTGCACGTGCTGACCGAATTATATATGAGTTTTCGTAATTGAATTTGGCTTAATTGGGGATTTGAAATTTTATTTTTCATTTCGGGTACGGTGTGACAATTTTGTTCGCGGAATGTTTGCATGTTTTCACACGTCTGATAGATTAAAATCAAGCCTTCAAGTCTATATATTATATATAAAAATGAATATCGGTATGTTTGTATATTTGTTTGTTGCCGTATTACTCCAATACGGTTCAACCGATCGCCATGAAAACTGGCATGTTTTTTTGTGGAGAAGGTTTTTAGCATATCAAAATAGGGTGACCATATTTCCCAGAACCCAAAACGGGACGGTCCGCAAAAAAATTTCCCCCCCCCAATATATCGTTCGACCGATCACCATATATAATAAAAAATAATTTGATTTAAAACGCCAAGTCCCGAGCAAGACCGGGTACTACCGCTAGTAAATCATATTTTTCATCTTATTAAAATTTCAAGTCGATAGAATTATTAATTGATTAGTTATTGAGAAAATTGTATGGGTACTTTTTGATCTTTGTTACTAACAAGCCGATTGAGCGATATTTGAAAACAATTTTGCATTAAAATCGACAAACTTGTGTGTAAAATTTTAAAATCAATACGTTCTCTTGACGTTTCATATCAATAAAATAAATTAAATTTATAATAAGAGGTTCTAAATGGATCCGAAGACGCGAACCGTGAATCAAAAAGTAGCCAACTATGAATAAAGAAAACAACAAATTTATTGAAAATGAACAACAGATGCAATAACTGTATCTATTGAAGTTTTTAAAAAGATTCCATGTTTAAAATAAAGCAACAATCCTGAATTACGACTCGATAAATAGATCACCCTATTACAAAATAAACCAACTGAAATATACTCATTGTAATCGGGTTTTATGATCAAAATATTAATTATCAAATAAGATTAAACTATCAATTCATCGAATTCAGTCTTTTCTAGTTTTCGGTTAGTTCCAAAATTTTATTTTGCGATAGAAATAGAAAGATTTTCAATTTTGTTAATCAACCTAACATGAAAAACCAGCTTAAAATTTTCTACCAAAAAACGCTCCAGGACTTTTCCTAAGAATGATAACACCATGAAAATTAATGTCAATTCAAAAGGATAGTCTTTCTAAAATAAGAGTAAAATATTATGTGTAATTCTAAAGATTTGGTTTTAACAGATAAATTCCACGATAAAAATTGCCACAGTGGTATATTCGTTAGGAAAATGTATAATTTTTAAATTTTGAACTATTATATTATATTTTCTGCAAAAAAAAACATTTTAAAATTTTCCTTGTCATAAAAATATGTTATATTTTCTTATATAAATTATGTTGAATCGATTTATGATACCTTCGCAATTAACATTTTCGCAAATTGAATGCACCCACATAAATGCCGAATATTTTAACGATAACACAAATATTTTGAACTGAATGTTTGCGCGAATTATTTCAACATGCGGGTGCATTAACGAAACTCGAAATTTGAAAGTTTCAAATATCCAAACATCGCACATAGCAAAAACATCAATCCAATTCTTCATATCGATCAACGAAAACCAAAACTCGCTTTCGCAAAACGAAAAACTTCCAGGAAAAATTCGAATTTGGCGGGCTTTTCCGCAAATCGAGTCGATTACGGGGTCAGTTCGAAAGCGCGAAGATATCGCGCACTTTTCGACTTCGCTTTTATTGGCCAACTTTAAATCATTGTTTCCGAGGTCGGGAAAAACAGAGAGAAAACCAATAAAAGCCCGGAAAAACACTCGAGACCAACTGCTGCAGCGGAAAAGTCGAGTGCAAAAAAATGGTCGAAATACAATAAAAAGTTAAGTTTTACGTCTCTCTGCCTTTTTACGACTGATTTTTTTTTTTGCACATGTGTAGATTTCGTGTGTACGAATTATTTTTTTTTTATGTATTTTTTTTATTTACGTGTCTAGTTGTTTTTGTGTGATGTTCGTTTTTTGTGGAAATTATAATATTTTTCATGCTCATTTTTTTCTATATGTTTATTTTACAATTCGGCAAATTTTTTACTGAATTTTTTTTTATTTTAATGAATACGTAAATTTTTTAAATATTAAAATTTCCCAATTATAAAAAAATGTATGATTATAATTTTTTATAGAAAATAATATTAACTTTTTTTACTTTAAAAGGACTTTTCAAAATATTTTTTTAACACATATCTGCTTGAAACATTTGAAAAACGATATAAATTTTTATGCCGAAAAAATTTTCCGAGCTTGAAAATATCCTATCGCGTGGAAGACGTAAATAAAACTTTACCAAACTCATATTTACGATGGCATAGAAAATATAAAAATGTTTTAACGTTTACGTAAAAAATTCTTGTTCAAAAAATATATTATAATAATATATTACTACTTTCATACACTATAAAAAAATTATTATTATTATTATTATTTAATGCATATAAAACTATTAAACTTTCATACTATAAAAAAAAAATCTATATAATCTCAAAATATTAAAATAATGCTAAAAACATACCACAAATCTCCGGATGAAGTTCAACAAACATCAAAACTGTTTACGCGCGCGATTCGAATCGTTGGCAAAAAGCCGCAAGCGTGCGACCATGCACGAATCCGAACTTCAACTGAGCTTTTCAGTTGGAAAATCGCGTTCAAAACTGATCGGCGATTTCCGGAAACGTTCGGCCATTTTCGTTCGCCCACACAAAATTCGACCTAATAAACGTTTTAGCGGATTTTTTTTTAAATTCGGCGCTTTTTATTTTTATCATATGATTGAGCTGGTGTGTGTAAATGTATTTTTCACAATGCAAATCTTAACCCGCATGAAGTTGAATATTTTCATGTACTTTCTACTGAATTTTTATTCAGTTTTACGTACAATATATTTTTTAATTAACTCAATTCATTCATTTATTGATCTAATCATATAATTTCATGGAAAATGCAAATTTCCAACAATTATTTAAATTACCTTAATAATGATGCACATTTAGATATGAAAATGACTATTGATTCCAATTTTTTTTTTAATTATATAATATTTCAATATTTCTCATATTGAAAAAATTTAGTTACCAAAATGCGTTCGTTCAAAAACGAGATCTGGAACTTTCTGGAAACTTTTTTCAAAGCCGACAACATCAAACAAGCTATTGACCCTGCGCTTAGTTTTGCAAAGTTAATAGGAGTATCTCCTTTCAAATTCTATATAGAACCAGGAAATTCCAAAATAAAAATTTCATTTCCTTGGCTAGTTTGGTCTATTCTTCTCCATTCTATATATTTGTTCAGCGTTATAATCGTGACCAATAGTGGCGAAAGTCTATCGGCCATGTTCAACTTTTCTTTCTTTTATCAAATCGGAGACTTTCTGCGAATCCATCTGAGTTTTTTGATGATAATAATCATGGCTTTCTCAGGATTTCTAAACCAGAAGCGTTATCCTTTGATAATAGAAAAAATTTATGCAAACGAAGATTTGTTGGTTGAGTTGGGAATCATGAAAAATTATTCTAGATACAAAATTATGCTAGCGCTCGCAGTGGTTTTATGTTTGAACTTACTAATAATCAACATTTTGTTGAACCTCTATTTGATTCACAGATTGAATATCAATCCGTCCATTTATTTATTCATAGCCATGTATGCACCTGGCGTATATGCAATAATAGTTGTCATATTCTACAACACATTTATGGCTGTCAGCGGAGAAACTTTTCAAAAATTAGCCGAAGAAATAGAAAAAATCAATAAGAAGCGTTTGATTAAAAATTCTCCAAATTTCATTATGGTCAAAAGCTTGGAAAAAGAATCTGAAGATTCAGAATTGTTAATGAAAATCTCCAAAATGTGGGATATTTATGATAAAGTTTGCGATTTGTGTGATCTCAGTGAGAAAAGTGTGAATATTAATATCCTTGTAATGATGGCATGTTCTTTTTTATCGTTGGTTTTTAATGAATTTCAAGCTTTGGTTATTTCTATACAAATTTTGGATTCGGAAGAGAATTTTTTCTTTTTGCTCTTTTGTTTGCATCAAATTGCATCTCATACTATATTATTGTTTTTATTGATATTTATGAACAATCGTATCAAAAATATGGTAATGATTTACCTATATATAAGTCAAAGTGTATGTTATCAATAACATTTGTATCTATATATGACAGGTAAATCGTTTAGCAATTGCCATAAACAGAATGATGTTATTTGAATCCAACATTGAAATCGGAGACAAGGTAAATTCTAAATTAGGTTCTAATAATGCTCAGAATTTTTAAATAGATAAATATAATATAATTAAATATTATATGCTTTTAGTTACAGCAATTTTCTATTTATTTACTAAGTCGGATTCCTACATTTTCTCTTGCTGGACTTTTTGATGTTGATAACACTTTGATTTTTACAGTAAAATAAAAATTAAATAAAACATATTTTATTAAATAAAATATAAATTAATATTTAATTTTTTTACAGATCATGGGAGCATCTACTACTTACGTAGTAATTCTTATTCAATTTTCAACAATTAAATTTAATTTTTCCAACTTTTGAAATTATAATTTATATAAAACCTTTTAAGTAAATTAGTTAGATAATTAGTTTTCGTTTATCAAATATTTACACAGTTTTCACGCTTCATAAAATGATCATTATTGATTATACTTTGAATGGTGTTTCAATACAATTCACACGTGCTTGGCAAATAATTTATTCAAATATAAAACTAACAATCAAAATTATGAGGAAATTTTTTAAAAAAATGTTCAAAGCCAAAAACATATCTGAAGCAATTGCTCCATTGAAATTCTTTGAAAAAATCAGTGGATTAGCAACATTTTCATATGAGATCAAACCAAAATCATCAAAAGGCAAAATTATTTTTAAAATTGCAATTTTTCATTTACTTAGTATGTTATTATTAATCAGTTACTTAGTGATATTGACGATAAACAAAGAATTCATAATATCGAAAAGGGGCACTTTCAGCATAACTGAAAATTTTTCGCGAATATACTTGAGTTCAATTCTGCTACTTTTACTTACGATATCCATTTATAGAGGAGGCAATAACTTTGCCGAAATCCTTGAAAATTTACTGAACATTGATTCATTAATGAAGCAGTTTAATATCAAAATAAACTTCTCATATTTGAAAAAAAAGATAATTTTGTTCCTTGTAGTGATTCTCCTCTATATGTGGATGTCAGGTAGTATTTATTTCTTGTCCTCATATACAGATAAAGGTGGACCATCTGTTTATTTATTTTCAGTCTTGTATATGCCATCTGTATCATTTATGGTGGCAATTTCAATTTTTTCTGTATATATTCATATGGCTACAGGCTTTTATAAATTAATTAATAAAAAAATTCTAAAAATCATCACAGACCTTGATTCATATTCAACATTAAAGCCCATTATATTGTTAAAAAACAATTATTTCAATCAAACAAATTATTGTTATGAATCTATCGATAAAATTAGTGAAATATGGAACCTGCATCACAACATTTATAACCTTTGTAAAGCAATAGATAAAACGTTTTCGTTTAAAATTTTGTTAATATTTACTGGATCATTCACTTCGGTAATTTTTAATTTATATCTTACTGTCGTTGAAGTTTTCAATCATTTTCTTGGTGGAAATAATGAAATGTATAGTATTACTATGTGGTCGATTGTCGTTCATCAAATAATCACACAGTTTTTGGTAGTGTTAATTCCATCAATTTTATGCACCAATTGCCAAAAAGAGGTAGTTTTTATGGTATTTTTGTATCACAAATGATTGTTAACTAATTTTTAATATATTTTAGGCGAAACACAGCTTAAAACTAATCAGTCAGTTGATCATGAATGAAAATAATGAAAATAGAGTTGATAAGGTTTTTTTTATATTTATAATTCTTTCATTCAAATATACATTTATTAATTAATATTTATTTTCAGTTGTATCAAATCTTCGATCTTATAAGTTTTCAGTTACCGACATTCTCAGCGGCAGGCTTATTTGAAATAAATAATAGTTTTTTGTTTACAGTGAGTCTATAATTTTTTTTAGATCATTTTGATTTTTGATTAAAATATTGTTTTTATTGTTTATAGATAGCAGGAGCAACAACAACTTATATGATAATTTTGAGTCAAATAATTGCCCAATAAATTAAGATTGTTTAGGTTTATTAAGCTATATGTGTGGGACAATTCAATTTATAATTATTTCATTCACTAATGTTCAAATATATCATTTGATCTTGCAATGTTAGTTAATTATTTATGAACCACATATGTGTATTATTAAGTTTATATTATATTTCATTTCAATTTCAATATCAAACAGTCTAATTGTAAGTGAATGACCAATAATTAAATTTATTATGTAGGATACAATTCAGTAATGGATACTTTTCATTGATTGATAGAAGTCAGTCATTAATTAGAGCCCCTCTTGTTAGAGCCTTGTGCGTAATAAACGGGGCTTAAAACAATACTAAAATAAAGGAGTCGATCAATAAAATAATAATCGATTAACCCTCGAATAAATTTTAAAAAACATGAATACATTTCTGAAAAATGTATTCCGAGCCGAAACAATACTTGGAGTTACAACTCCAATTAATCTTTCTGAGCGATTTCATGGAATTGCTCCGTTTTCATATTCAATCAAAACACATTTTTCCGAAGCTAAATTTTCAAAACCATGGCTAACCTTTAACATCATTTTCTTTTTGTTTTATGTATATTCATTATTAATAACAACTCTCGATAAAGATTCAAACAGAAATGTCATTTTTGAAATGGCGGTTTTTAAACATTTTCTACAAACTAAGTTATCTGGGTTTCTAATACTGCTCTTTATTCCATTGATTTTCTTCTACAGAAACAAACAAGCTGAAATAATTGAACATCTGCTTAAAGTCGATGCTTCCATCAAATGTTTAAATATTAATTTTGATTATGCACGTCTGAAAAAAAAAGTGTTATTAACTATGAGTGTTTATTATTTTTATCAATTTATTTCATTTGGAATGCATTTTGTATCCGAATTAGGTCAACCTAATATGGCTAGTTTTTATTTTTTCACATGTTTCATGACACCGATTTTAGCATTTTCTTTATGTATTACAATTTTCTCCTTGTACGTATATATTTCCTATAATTATTTTGTTGTAATTAATAACGAAATTCTTAAACTGATCACAAATCATTCGGAATCTGAAAATCATTATGTGAAATCTATATCTGCAACAATGCCGAAATATGTAACTAGAAAAAATAAATTTATGTATAGAGAAAACATTGAAAAAATTCTTAAAATATGGAAGGCTTATGGCGATACCTCTAATCTTTGTAATGCAATTAATGAAACGTGGTCTTGTAAACTTTTAATAGTTTTTACTGGAACTTTCATATCGGCAATATTCAATATGAATTTTATTTTGGTTCAAATGCTGACTATAATTATGGGAGATAGCATTTCATATGATGACTCAATATTTAGCTTAGTAACATTGCATCAAATCATATCACAGTTTTTAATAGTGATGATACCTTCAATCTCGTGTAATAATTGTCATGAACAGGTTTATATACATT
>JAOXNN020000020.1:196883-214023 GCA_028571205.2 Hydropsyche betteni | reverse complement strand
CGCTCGACGGGTGTACAGCTGGCATGTGTCCACTTGACTGGTGTCCACCTTACCGTTGGTAAGCTGACTTGCACCCTATACATATAGATACAAAACCAGTTTTAAGTTTTAAGTTGTTACCCTGCATTTACGCACACGTTCGCATCCAACTTATGACGTTTAAACGTCATTTGGTTATTTCCAACCCAACCCAACCTAACCTAACGAATGAAATTGGGTTTTGTGTTGATGGATCGATCATATAGTTAAATCACGAATCAATTGCATGAAACTTTACAAATAGGTTCGAAAATTTCATCATATGCGCTAGCATCATGTGGGCAAACGTCTGATCACCACATTTATAAAAAAATATATATCAATCGCACCAACCATCCAAAAGAAAACAATAATCGGTAACAAACACGATCACGTTGGCAGTAAGAGCTACACGTCAAACGGGACGCGCTCAGACTGTGAACTGCCCGTCGCTTTTACAACCAATCAATCACAGTCTAAGCGCACTCGTCTCATACATCGAGTATGGCTTTCACCGGCAAGGCGGCCGGCTTGTAGAAGCCCCACCCGAAAACACGTACGAGCTGAAGGGGCGGCGCACCCCTCCCGACAGACATGGGTACGCCCCCCAACCTATCCCACCATAAACGCCCCCGCGCCCCCTTGGCGACCCGCCCCCGCGACCACTAGAGGTTAACCTTACACTGATTCCTTCCAGGGGGGCTGTTCAGCTACTTTCGCAGCCTGCTGGGCGCACGGGAGATGCGCATCCTCATCCTGGGGCTGGACGGCGCCGGCAAGACGACTATCTTGTACAGGCTGCAGGTCGGGGAAGTGGTCACCACCATACCGACTATAGGTTTCAACGTCGAACAAGTGCAGTACAAAAACTTAAAATTCCAAGTCTGGGACTTGGGAGGACAGACTAGTATTAGGTGTGTTTCGTTTGCGGCTCCGTAGCTATACAATTTTGTACGTTTACGACGGGTGACTCGTCTCGGTTCCGTTTTCGTATATATGTTCTTATTCGAAGAATTCAAATATTGCGATATTGAATTTGTTTCGTTTCGTACAATGTTATATTGATTATTATTTCCGAAACATATTACATACAACATTCTTTAAATACTTAAATATGTGTAAATTCTATTTATATACTTGCAAATCTGTTAGTATAATAGAAATACTGTAGTTCAAACAAAATACTACATTTAACGTAAAATTTTTGTACCGAGAAAACATTTCGGTCCTTTCAAATTCATCATAAACATATTCCATCACATTTTGATTCAATAATCATTTTAACAGCTCAATTTCTGATAAATTTATTTTGCTTGGACTTTGATCGGTAATTTAGTATAAGTTTACAGAGTTCTGGTCGGATTATGTTCACATAATATGTATATTGTTTTTAGACCGTATTGGAGGTGCTATTATGGTAATACAGATGCTATTATTTACGTAGTAGACTCTGCAGATCGTGATCGAATAGGCATATCTAAAGACGAACTTCTCCATATGTTAAGGGTATGTAGCACAATTTTTTGACCATTCATACAATTATAATAATTAATATATGTGGGTTTTCAGGAAGAAGAACTTGCTGGCGCGATTTTGGTAGTGTTAGCTAATAAACAGGACATGGCCGGATGCTTAACGGTGGCCGAAGTGCACCAGGCCCTGGGACTCGACGCTCTCAAAGATAGAACATTCCAAATATTCAAAACGTCCGCCACGAAAGGTGAAGGTCTCGACCAGGCTATGGACTGGCTTTCCAATGCTTTGCAAGCGAAAAAATAACACTACCAAACACAAAACACACAAAAGCCTTTAATAAGTTATGATATAAAATATTTTTATTAAGTAGGGTCGTCTATTTATACAATATATTTGTACCATTTCGGTGAATAATAAATAGTAGCCGTTTGTATGATTTTTCTACCTTTGAATAGTTAACGTTAGCCACCTTCAAAACAAAATGGGTATTTTGTATGTAAACATTATCGTGAGGATTATTTATTAAATCTAATATATCATAATTATTGAATAAAAATTTATGTATCGAATTAACTTTTTTCTGAATTTACATAATTTTCATGTATTCTACATTCTGAAAATTTTTCTTTGATTCATCAATTTGATGTAAAATATTCATCTTACGCTACAGATTTGTTTCAACGGTCAAAACTGTACGTTCATATTTCATAATTTATGTAATAAGTCTAGTCAAAAATTTTATTTTATCCGTATCATCGAACTCAAAATTTTAATAGGTTTTTGTGTTATGTTTGTTATAATACCTCTAATAGCAATAATTCAATTTGAAAAATGAAACGTTTTCATTACGGAAATAACAACATATAAAATAAGTTTAAATTTATCGGTGTATAAAAAAAGTTAAATGCCGCATTACCAATGAAGATAAAAAGTTAATGAAAATACTATAAATTCAAACCTGAAAATAACCGATACATTTGAATTTATATTATTTTCGAATTTTTGGTTTGCCACCTAACGATGTTATCACTTGGGTGTTTTTTTTTCTTTAATTATCATGCACATGTACACGTTTATAATACAAACGGATAAAGATTACGGCAGACTGATTACAAACGTTGAGACCATCTTTTCTTATTTGTGAACTTTTTAACGATCAAAAAGGAAAAAGGCAGTTCTACTTAAGTCTTGTTTTACGTTAAGTGTGTTTTGAAAGCTTCGTTTTATTGCTGTTCGACGACATTGTGTTACAAGCTTTCATTGAATGTTTAAAGGATCAACTGCGTAAATGTTAATATCAAAGTATTTTAAATAGAAATTGTTGAGTTTTAATTACCCACATAAAGATCTTTAACGAGCGCTATCACAAACGATACAATTTGTTTAAATTTTTTTATAAGTAAAAGCTATTTGCCACAGTATAAACAGCTATTGTATGCCGTTTAAATTATATTATTATTAATAGTATTGAATTAGTGATTTCCGTTAAGTATGAATTTTATCAGTTTTATATTTGAATAAGGAAATATGTGATGTGTATTTATCTTGATCAAGATTATTTGCTTAATGACAAATAAATCTTTAAAACAAATATTTTATTTTTTAATGAAAGGTATAATGAATTTATTCGAATAATGATCAATGTTACGATGAATTTTTCACCATACTGGATTTCCAAATCGTTTTATACGCTTTTCTTGTACGTCTAGTTCCATTCCAACTTTTTTCCTCATATAAAATATAGGACAATCCCGACTGCAACAAAACAAACAATGAAATACATATTGATTGAAAATGACTAAGTCAATGCACCAGTGGTTGACCATATACTAGTAATCAGAAAAACGCAAAAATTATTACGCTGTTTATTACTTATTATCTATCTCACTCTTTCTGAAAGGTCTTTAAAAAATAATTTTTATGATATTCTGAGAAGTGGTCAAGGACTGGTGTCGTAACCTGATGTTATCCAAAATTGTAAAAATTAAAATAAAACAAAATGAGGATTTCTCAAGACACAAAAATAGAAAAGGTATTTAATAACTTAATATAAATACCTCGTACAAAGCACCTCCTCGTGCAAACTTCCTTGACATCTCTGACATTCGGTCCAAAGTCTCGAGAACCTCTCTTCGAGTACTCTCAATTTCAACACCTCATTTCCGAAAAGCTGAGGTTCCTTTTGCATGCAGTGTTCGCACAGAGCCTTTTGCGAATCTCCTTGCAGCACGGCCTTGCATCCTAAGCATGTCTCTTTTTTCTTTGTGAATGCGGCCAACGCGCATACTCTGGACGTTACGACTGCCTTTGTACGTGTATGTTCCCCTCCTGATATATTGAAATCATCGTTGAAAAACATAAAATAGAAACTATTATCTAGAGTTTGGTTTAAAAAACTTTTCATAGATGGTGTTAAAAATTTTGATTGTGTGCATAATTATGCACATCAAAAATTTCTATAAATAACTAGCGGTAGTATCCGACGTTGCTCAGGTTCCTGATTCCCGTTCCAGGTTCTCGATTCAAACACGCATTCTGCACACACCGGTGTACCAATTGCATTAAAATTGTTGCTTTGTTAAATTAATTTATTTTTTATCTCAAAAACATATTGAAAACAAAATGCCCCTGATTGTATGCAATCTTCACAACGCAACTGTCGGGCGGTTTGTGGAGTGTACCATCATTTTTTAGCTTTTCTTTAGGAATTTTCCTATTATTTTTCTTGATAAACCACTCCTTAGTTAAAGTGAACAAAAAAAATAAATACACCAATCGGTCAAGCAGTTTGAGTTTTGTCCAGACCAATTACCTACCACGATTAATTTTTATATATATATACAGATTTACTTTAATTTTTTTCTTGTATCGATTATTCGAATATTTCCATACCACCTCAATCTCCATTAATCCAAATAAACAAGGTTCTACTGTATAACTGAAATGAATAAAAATTTCACTTACTAAGAAGTTTCGATTCTGCTTTTTCTCCTAAAATGGGTTCGAATATTCTCAAAAGCGGTTTCGATAATTGATTCTCTAAATAGTAATTGAAATCGATAGGAATGTTGTTTTCTAAAACGTATATAGGATCCTGAAAATTTAACGATTTATTCAAAAAACAATATAAAACTTAATCATATTAAAAAAAATCAAAATAATACTTCAGCTTTCATATAAGCTGGAGTGTTTTTAGCAGCAGCACATATAACGTATGGAACTCGATCTCCAAGTTTTGGGGCCGTTCCTGGATCTCTTTTTTTCATTTTCGCGGCCAATTCGACGTGAGCTTGCTTAGCAGCGTAATCATTTTTGCTCAACTCTTTCGTAATAACTAGTTGAGATATGTCGATTCGGTTACACAAAAGATCTGATATGATTTGTTTCGCAAAATTTACAGCTCCATCAGGGTCGCTGAAAAGGTAAAATAAAATGTAACGAATATGAAAAAAGATACAATATAAAACGGGCAATGAATAGATACCGATCGATCAATAATTTTTGAAGGCATGTATTCATCATGTTTGAAACTAGAGGTGAATTATCTCTACGGACGGTTTCGATACCCTTACAATCCATTTTGTCATATTTATCAGGTTTAGTGAAGTATAATCCTAAAATTTTACCAAGAAATCAAAAAGGTTTCTTTATTTATTGAATAAATTTTTGTTTTACCTGCATATCTTTTTTTACTGATAAGTAAATACGGGAAATATACTTTTTCAAATTCTAATTTTATCGGTTGAACAAATTTCGAAGAAACGTATTCAGCTGCTTCTCGACCCAATTCCATACTTTTTTCTAAAGATTTCACACCGAATTTAACCATCACCGAATCGGTATCACCATATATTACTGTAGCATCTTCTTCATATCCGTTAGCTTTGGTATATTTTTGTTCAACTTCTTGTTTTGTCTGTTCTATCATAGATCGCCCATAAGCGGTAACGCTCTAAACAAATTATTAATAAAAGATCGTTTATTCTTAAATATTAAAATAAAGTGGAGCATATAAAAATCTTACCCCTGATATTTCTAAACATGGAAGTTTCCCAACTTGAGCTCCAGTGAAACCGTATACAGAATTAGCACTAATTTTCAGCGCCAATTGCCTACCATCCAATACTGAACGTTTAAAAGGATCGGTCTCTTTTTTCAGTTCGGCTTTAGCCTTTTTTCTAGCACTCAAAAGTGATTCCAAAATCTCAGGGAGTAGTCCTTTACGAACTGTTGATTTTACAAATAAGTGATTCAACGGAGTACGCGTAACTTTATCATCCGTCAAACTGAAATTAAGAAAATGTATTAATAATGCCAAAAGCGGAATATATTTACGAATAGACAATTCATTAACCAAGATAATGTCCCCGAAAATATTTTGATGACAAAACGTTAATAGAACAAAATGTTTACAGGACAAAACGCTAATAGAACAAAATGTTAACAGGACAAAATATTAACAGGACAAAACATTCACGAGACAGATTGTTAACAGAAAAAATGTTCAAGACAAGACAAGACAAGACAAGACGTTATGTCAGTTAAAGATTTGTCATAGAACCCATAAAGGTTCCACCATAAATATCAAAATATATAATTACTTTAGTTTGTCTTTTAATTGAGGGGGCAACAAAGTAGTATAACATAAATTGTGAGCCATCATAATACTTGGATACAGCGACGCGAAATCCAAAGTCGAAATAGGATCGGAATAATATCCTTTTTTAGGTTCGATAACAGTAGCACCTTCAAACTGATCATCACTTCCAGTGCCGTGATATGTCGGCATCAAATACCCAGCAACTTTGGCCTGAAGTTCAATAAACGAATTATCGAATCTATATGAATAACAAGAATTTTATTTATCACTTACTTTACGTAAGAGCTGACTGACTACTTTGATTTGTTGTCCTCGATTCAGAAGACAAGAAAGAGGAACGCCAGTCACACGAGCCATTTCCATATAATTTATGATACACATTAGCTTGTTCAGAAGCCGGAGAGGCAAAAATGCATCTTTCAAACAATACATGGCCAATCTGAAAAAAATATATGTCAAATACTTCCCCGACAGAATCAAAATTCGCAATATTAACCGAAAAATACCTTCTCCGGGTCTGGTCGCTTTCGTTTTGCAAATCCGTAATAATACTGTGATGAACATCTTCCTTTTGCTCTTGCAAAAAGTGATAACTCACCGCATTTAGAGTATAAGAACGTAATTTATAATCTCGGACCAAAACCATCAGCAAATCGAAAGGCACGCGACCTTCGAAATTCACAAATTTATTTTCACGGCGGCCCATTTGTTTCGATTGAAGGACTTTGTCTTTTATCACCGATCTACAAATAAAATTATATATTGAATATGAAAAAAAAATTATTAAATTAAAAATAATTTACCTGATATCCTTAACACGCCCAAGAAAATCAAAATCTTTTACCGACAAATGTTTAGCTCTATTAATTAAATATGGAAAATCAAAATTGTTTATATTATAACCGGTAATAATATCAGGATCGAGTTCTCTTACGAATTCACTCCATTTTAACAACATATCCTTGAAACAAAAAGAAAATAAAATCAGAATTTGTAACTTAAGTATTATAGAATAAACGTGTCAAACATACATTTTCTTTAGCAAAACTCATAACTTGACATCCCACAATTGGCGCACACACATTCAATGTGAAAACGTTGCGTAAAAACGGTTCACTTTCACCTTGTAATATGACCATATTAGCGATCTGAATCACCGAATCATGATTCGCTTCAGGGAATATACCTGAAAGTTTAAAATTTTATAGAATTAGATTTATCATAAAACGTCTAAGAAATTTTCAACCAAATCATACCTTTTCTATTAGAACATTCAATATCGAAGCTTAATATGCGGAAAGGTGCTACTTTTGCCCAATCTCCTTCCGGTTCGTGAGCGATGAATGCATTCCAGGCAACATCTACTTCGATTTGACAACGAGATACCGGATTTAGAGTATTGTGGCTTTTAGATCTTTGCGTCCATTTACCAGCGGGTAATTCGATCCAACTACATCCGACAACATTTGTATCGACCATAAATCTAGTATAAAAACGCATATTTTTATAAAACTATTGAAATCATTATATGTGATAGCCACTGAAAAGCTGAAAGATTTTGAAAAGTCATAACTTTTTCATTTTCAATGTTTTTTTAGATTATAGAGAAATCTTTTGAAGTTAAAAAATAATCATGTATGATTTCCAGCAACGAGTAAAACTCATTATGGTTTTTGATTCTAACAATAGATCAATTATTGAAAATCTCGTCAAAATTTTAATACAAAATTAATCGATAATGAGAAACGGGCTCATTTCAATTAAAACGAGTATATCAACAAACAAAATTTTTGATTTCAGGATAATGAAAATACTAGGGAAACACATCAGCATCAATTACATCGCCAAAAATATTCAAATTGGTCCGATATTTTTCCTGAATCCCAAATAATTGATCTTTCACTGGAATAGAAAAGCCCAATGAACTTTGATCATTACTGAACATCATAAATATTCATTTTAATCTCCAAAAGATACTTAATGACCAGTAAAAAAGAAAACAAACAAGTTACGATTATTTCAAATCCTTCAGCCTTTAAAGACCACTTTATAGGTTTATTAATCAAACAAAAATATAACCTAATATCGAAATCAATGTTTGTTTCGTAAAAAGAAGGATCTACTAATTTAAACGAACTAGCCCCTCGTTCCAAAAGCCTTTTTGCTGCTGCAATCATGCGCGGAAGTGCAACGGTTATTTTAGCAAATGTAATTTTCTCATCACCTTTATAATTCATAAGCGAAAGTGCATGTACTAAATGTACTTGTAAAACTGGTACGACGTTTTTATCTTTAGAACGCATATCTTCCAAAATAGCCCTACTTAAATTTTCCTGCAAAAACAATAAGATATGTAACGTGACGATTTGATAAAATAAACATTTCCACTATTATGTGCATACTTGTAAAAAATGACAGTCAGAATCTTTAAAATTTGATGGCACCGTAACATAAAAATACGGAGAAAATCCATGTACATGACAGCATACCGAATTTCCTTCCATCGTTATACCGAACATTCGCATTACAGGAACTGGTTCTAGCTGAAATTATCATTTAAATATGAAAATTTACGAATTAATATAAAATTTAGATAATAATTAGAAATAAGACCTGAGAACCCGGCATTCCTTTTATAGGCTTTCCAGTGTAGTTGTCTATATCGATTTGTTGGAATGTTAAAACGTCTACGAGTGGATTCAATGTTGGCGGTTTCGGTCTTGACCATTTTGGATTTGTATATTGTGTTTCGGGACCCTGAAAAATGTAGGATATGTAATGTTAATTCAGGTAAAGTTTCAGTATAATTCAGGATAAGACAGTTCTTCGCACAAAACGTTTATTCGCCATGTTTATGAATCATGTAATTGTTTGAAAATGTTGACATTGATTCTTATCAAATATCAATGAGTCAAGTGACTTATCGCTTTTACAAACACATACATTGAACGACAATTAGAAAACCGAAAACTAGCATAACAAAAATATAATTGTATGTGGTAATTTTAAATTCATGTTAATGAAAAGACTGTTTTAGTATAACCTAAAAATAAATACCTCTCCTAAAACGACTTCTTGAGATTCTATTTGAGAGTCGTCTTCGATATTCGTGAGGTATTGTTCGAAGGTACTTGGGGATTCTTCTTCATCATCAAAAGCAGAACTAGAATACGAAACAATGTACAATGAAATTTACGAAAAATACTTGTCGAAAAATACTATTTTGTTGTCGAATGAAATACGTTCGGTTATTCGATCAGGTGGATTGATTTTACCGGAATTTTTTAGCTGGTGGGCCTTTGAATGGAGGCTTTTTCCTGTCCATCTCGAAAAAACAATCTGTCAACGCGCAGACTACACTTTGGCGCGAAATTGTAATATTACCACACGTCAAAAATATTATAGATAATTGTTGCCACACGTTAAACACAAAATCACTATTTTTTAGATCATCATCATCATCATTTGCAGCCTATAGTTTTCCACTGCAGAACAAGGCCTTTCCAGACAAATGCGGCATATATGGTCATACCTTACCGCGCTAGCCCAAGTCGTATTTCGGTATGGGACATGTAGGGGAGAAGTGGCATGAAAGAGCCGTTTTCATTTACTCAGCAGTTTTTTAATGAATTAAAGACCAAGCAGACAGATGAGTTAAAGACCGAGCAGACAGCGCCCTCGCTGACCACTTTGCGATCATAATGACCACCAGTTTGGCCGACGAGACGAGACCGTTGGTCCTATATAGTTCAGACCTCGATAGAACACACGTCATACGCCTTCACTATTACCAAAGAGAATTTTTTTAGATATTTGTACTTTATATAGTTAGAATCCACATTTTATTATATTTCAATTGCCATTACTAACAGGTGGTTTGAAAAGAAAAATAATAGGGAAATTCCTTAAGAAAAGCTAAAAAATAATGTAAGTAATTTTGTATAAAAAATTACGCCGCCGTGCTGAAGAGTCGAAGATCTGTCGTTTGTTGAATTTAGTTGCCTTGGTCACTTGAATGGAGTTAATTTGAATTATTTTTAGTTATATAAAATAAAATAAAAAATGAAATTAATTATTGAATATACTACTAAAACTCAATTTATTCATTTACAAGCTGTTATAATATATACTGGCAGGAGAATGTCGTCCGATTTCAACTAGTTTGATATAAAAATAAAGTAAAATAATTTTGTTTCACAATACACTTTAGTTTTGGTCAATAAAACGAATACTGCGGATATCATTTTGCGTTTGACGTTTCGTTTTGACACTTGTTTTCTTTCATCTGTCAAAATGACAATAATTGTTAAAAAAAAATACCATTTTGATCGTTTCTTTTTAGGATAAATCTATAAATTTTTCAACTATCCAAATTTATGATAATGATCGTGCCAACGTGTCCCGGCCTCTATTGTGGCCGGGTTCAAATGCCAGATGGAAACTGGGGTCCTTGCGGAGCATGTCCGAGAGGATTCCGCAAGAATGCCACCAGCCATTGTGTCCCATGCGATTTCGAACCGATGCTCTACGATTGGATGTATCTCGGATTTATGGCGCTACTCGTTTTAGTATTACATTGGTTTTTCATCGATATGGTCTCCAATAAGAAAAGGTATATCTTCACAGAAGCGATCTTTATACATAAACTTTATGATATGTTAAAAATTAAAATTTGCAGTTTCACCCGTGAAGTGGTAGCAATGCTTTCTTGCGCATTATTTGAAGTTGTAACGGCGTGTTTGATCACGTTGTTTTTATCCGATCCAATGGGTTCATTATCTTTTAAGTCGTGCCGCACTCAAGGACTGTCCGATTGGTATACGCTTTTGCACAATCCGACACCAAACTATGAAACGACATTACATTGTACTCAAGAAGCTGTTTATCCGCTGTAAATGGAATGCGAATAAGATTAACTTTTTTAATTATCATACAGAAAAACAGGATATTTTGAAACGCTCAGTGAAAATATAGTGAACCCAACAAAAATAATGTGTTAATAAAGACCACTCCATACATGCTCTATTAGCAAATGAACCACTATATCTTGCCATTTAAGAGACTAAAATTCAAATTGACAATTTCTGAAAACTATGTTTAGCAAACGGGAATCTCTTTGACGTATAAATTCTTCCAGTTTGACGTTGAAGTTCTTCATTGCAGTCTGTAAGATTTCAACTGGTATACTACAAATTTCGTCATTAATTTTTTGTTTCTATCCGTCCACTAAGATTAAGTTGTGTAAATCCAATTTTTAAGATAGCCCATAGATTGAACAGGCAAATCCAATAATCTCTAACTGCCAACGATTACTCTGTATTTTACATTGTCTTACCATTTTATTGAAATCAGGCTTCATGAAATTAGGAAACATTTTTTAAACCGTTGGAATAAGATTGTAAAAGTAAGGCTCAATTATTGTGAAGAAACTGTAAACAATACCACCACGTCGGATTATGTAGTATCCCAATTGAAATATTTCAAAGAACAATGATGAATTTTAATAGCAGACTGGAAAAATGTACTCTTCGAAAAAAAATGCCATACATAGAATGTAATTTTCAATTAGATTTCTCTCTTAAATGTTAAGATATGTCTTACATGTTAGTGGTTAAATTTTTGTCCATTAGTTGTATTTTTTGTTGGAATTTCTATATTTTTACTGAACATTTCAATAGCTCCCATTTTCGTTTCACCTATACTATAATATTATTAATTTTCAGATACACCTTAGTTTTGATAATGTACGGTTTATGCGTAGTCTTACTTATGATAGTGCGTTGTGTCATATGTCCGATATTCTTCAAAACCCCTGAATATTTCACTCTAGCTATTTATCACGCACTTTACTTTCTACCAATTCTCGTTTTCATTCACGCTGTCGCCGCTGGCTTGATATGTAAGTAACATCCTTCAAATTTACAATATCAAACTTCCAAACATTATACAATCGCTTTTTTTCAGATTATTCTTACCCGTACATCATCATTATACTTTCGATGATGTCATCGGCCTCACATTTCTCGTCGAAACCCAAACAAACAATGGAAGAGTTGTTCAAATCGATTTACAAAGATCGACGCAACAGCGTGATACTGTTCGGACATTGGCTGCTTCACGCTTATGGGATAATTTCGATCACGGGATTCGACGATCCTTTATATAACAGTTTACCGTTGTTGTTGGTGCCGGCTCCTGCGGCGTTTTACATCTTCACGGCTCCTTTCACCGATCCGTTGAAATTTCACAGTGATTAATAAATAAAGCGATTTGTTAAGTCATCTATGTATTTATTTAGAAAAAAAACACGTTATACATTTAATAAAATAAAAATAATTTTATCACAATATAGATTTCTGCCTATACATTCTTAAAAATATTGAAAATTGCAATTGTATTTCTTTTCGAAGATCATGTATTAAAAAAACTTAAATTCAATACTTTATGTATTCACAATTATTGGTATTTTTCTTTCTAAAAAATGCAGAAGCTTTAATTAAAATTATCGAATTACACTAACAATAATATGTACAAAACTCAGTACATTAAAGTAAAATACTTATCACATACTTGACGAAACATGTTTTTAAAAATTAAATACCTTAGATTATAGATCAAACGCTATCATACAAAATGAGACACTCAATTTGCAATTTTAATTTCAAAAAATAGTTTTTTGTCAAATTTTAAACAACCTTTCATCAAATAATTTTTGGTACGTTAGCAAATTTTGTTTTCGAATAAAATGAGTCAACACTTGTATCACTCGTGAATTCATAAAACTTATGAAAAGTGGTAACTTTTTGAAACTTCTGTCACTTAAACGGGAAATTTTTTTTTCAATAATATTTTTATTGGTAAAACATTATGAAAAATAATTGTAAAATAGGAAGTTTACACTTTACACATTACATTACATTACATTACATTACACATTACACTTGTCAATTATTTTTTACTTTCACATTCTTATTTTATGCACGACTAAATCACAGAAGACTTCACAACATTTCATCTTCGCAGCATATTGCGAATATACTTTGTCGATCTTACAAATTAATAAGGCACAAATAATCTATGTTAACAGCACCACAAGAACTGCATATTAGTAATAATTATTAACAAATAATTAAATGTAAATTTCATATTAATACTCGGTTTTTAATCAAAAGAAAACATTTTTCAACAAAATGGCAAATTTTACTGTTTTCGTTTTGCCGATGCCAAATTTTCTATTTAACAATCAATAAAAATTTAAAAACAATAGCCACAAATGTAAAAATACTGCAAATGTGATGACTAATATGACATGAATGGTTTTTACATTTTCTGCAGTAATAATTTTGAAATGTACAGCGAATTTTATTACCTTTTTCATTTTGCCGATACCAAATTTTTTATTCCAAGATTAACAAAAATTTAAAAACGATAGCCACAAATGTAAAAATACTGCAAACGTGATGACTAATGTGACATGAATGGCTTTTGCATTTTCTGCAGTAATTAATTTAAAATGTATAATATCGAATGTAGGAATTGAAAAAGAAAATGATTTGTGCACACAACTTGATACTTATTAGTAAGAGAGCGAATTTTATTTTTTGTATTACAAAAACGGCTTCGGATAGAATTTTAATTTTGTTTAGTTCTTGTTCTTGTTCTTGTTTTCTCTATTGGCCTGTGAAAAGTGCAATCTTTGCTGTTGTCTGAAGGCTTTTCTCTCAGAGGGTTTAGCTCCAGTAGGTATAATGAGGACCCTTCCTCTATTTTGTTCCATAAACTTTTCAGGTTGATATGATTCGGTCGCTCCCTATAAAAAATAAATTATTTTCAATTAAAAAGCAAAGCAACTTGTTCTTATGAAACTAAACACGTTTTATGATCCAAATTTGACTAATTACAAGCACTTTACATACAAAATTAAGAAAAAATCTTCTATAAAATACATTTCAATTAATACAATATATCGAGAATACTTTCAAGAAACAACGGATTCACAACATGAAGTCTTTCAAAATAAATTTGCATGCATATTGTCCGGTAATATAATCTGATACATCAAATCGGCAATATATAATTTCAACATACCGTATCCCAATTTTCTCCAATATCTTCAATAACGAGAGGCGGCAGATCAGCACCGATAACTGGGTCAGATTCTCCCACAACATTTTTATAGCCTTCAAACAAGATTCTATTCGGACATTCGTGAATGTGGTCCTGATAAAAATAAACATTTCAATAATATATTTATCAAAGAATGAATATATGAATACTTTTTCCTTACCCTCATCATTTTCTCATCAATCATGTGAGTGCCGTTAAAGGGACAACGCAAAAATTTATTATTGGTAGTATTTTTCTTGCATTTGGTCAGATGAAAGGCCATTTTCGGGGGTTCGATACAATGGGTTGGATCGAATGGACATATTAAAAACTTTTCAGCGACGGATTCCTAGAATTGTACAAAAGTCGTTAAACGATAACTCGATTCAAGTGATTATTTTTAATACACGTAGTGAAATAGAGCAGTTTTCAATAAAGAAATGTATCTAAGAATCAATTTTCCTTATCAATATTTAGCCAGTATTGCGCAATACGAATAACCGTTCCAACGGTTATCTAAAGAACCTTGCCGTAGTTGTTTGAATATGGTGAAATACTATCCATATGTTTTATTGAGTTATACTATTCAAATCTATAGTAAAATTAACAGTTTTTACATAGAAAAATAGTTCCGAAAGAAAATTTTTGTCAAATCAAAAAATATTGAATGTATTGACAGTTAGAATTTTTATAGTGCATTTATTACATAACGATATAATACAATATAGTACAAAAGCCATGGGGGAAGTATAAATTTTAAAAATAATTACGAATTATACATAACTATGAGAATTGTTACATGAAAAAAAAAAATAACACATTTGAATCACATACGTGTATAAAAACATAGGTATCGGTTTTCTTTGAAAAAAAAAACCTGACTGCACTGTAATATACAATAGAAATAGCTGAACATTAAAATGCTTAACAAGAAATAATCTCGCAGTCAGAATTTTACGTTGAAGTTTAGTATAATATATACTAAAATCACAGAAAATTCTGGACTGGCATCGGAAAGTCTTTAAACGCCTCAGGATAGAAGCGAATGGAAAAGTATCGAGGAAGTCTTTGTCCAGTAGTAGGTGTAAACGGGCTGTATTATTCCTTGATAACCGATTTTGCACACTAAGCTTTTGTATGTTACACAATTTCTAGTGTATAATTTAGTATAGAATAGTTAATTATGGTGTAAAATAGTCTAGTGTGGTGTAAAATAATCTAGAATGGTGTTAAATAGTTTAGTATAGTACAAAAATAGTCAGTACATCAATACAGGTGAAAGACGATTACTAAAACCTACGTATTACAACCGACGTATATAAAAATATTGCAAATTTGATTTACAACCAAAACTTGTGCAAATCGAAAATGCAAAACTTTAAATAAAGATCCAATTCTAGAAAATTCACCGATTGCGCCATAATAACCAAGTTCAAAATCGCGCGATAAGCAATAAATACCGACAGCAGATCGAATTCCACAAATAGGCATCAATAGTACAATGGAACGCGAAAAGCTTAAAAATATACTAGCGTGTAAAATGACGCAAATGTCGAACAGATAATGAAAATACAGGGTTTGGGTTTACCGGTGTGTAGTTGAGCGACATTGTGAAGTTTTGGCGGGTTTTTGGCTTTTGAAACGACTACTCAGTGAAAAGACTGACGAGAAACAGAAAGGCAGGCGAGTGCCTATCACGATTCCCCTTCTATGCCGCCAAACGTAGTGTTGCCATTTTTCAAATTGTTTAGTGTGTATGATTGGGGTAATTATGTAATTGAAATGTACTTTTTTCAGATAATAGTTGATATAAAAATTGTTATTTAAAGGGCCCGGCAGTAAATAGTGCTAAGCGTCAAAATTATAAAATTGATTTTCTTTTATTTACTACAAAAATTGTTACTTTTACTACAGAAAAGTGCAATTGACGCACAAAGTGCAATTGGCGCACAGTGCAATCGGCGCACAGTGCAATCGGCGCACAGTGCAATCGGCGCACAAAGTGCAATTGGCGCACAGTGCAATTGGCGCTCAAAGTGTAGGCCGGAGCGGCATGCGCGGTTAAGACGTTATCCGGGCAATATATATATACATATAGTTCTCGATTTACTTATTATTTATTTATTATTATTGTATCTTTTAATAAAAGTAAATGAAACTACCGAAAAAAAAAATTATTATACAAATTCGACTTACGACCGAGGTTCAAGAACGTATCTTCGTCGTAAGTCGAGGACTACTGTATATAAAAATGGATGTTCGTTTGTTTGTTTGTTTGCAAATAGCTGTTTCACTCCAACACTGATCGACCGATCGCCATAAAAATTGGCATGTATATGTATTTTTTTATCGAGAAGGTTTTTGTATCATTAAAATAGGGTGACCATATTGCCCAGAACCCAAAACGGGACGGTCCGCAAAAGAATGTTCCCCTCCTATATAAAAAATTTATTGCACTTTCAAAAATTGTGATAATACGCGGCCTGCTTTATCCTTTTGTTTTAATTAATTCAAATTAAAAAAATAATTTGATTTAAAATTTAAGTCCCGAGCAATGCCGGGTATTATCCACTAGTTTATTATAAAAGTGAATTTGGCAGCGTTTATTGGTCTTGATCTTTGTTATTTTCACTCTACATATATGCTTTTTCCAGGGCTTTGGAGCCGAGTAGAAGTAAAAGCAGGAGCACGAAGTAGATAGACTGTAGATTAATGGGATTTTACGCGGTGCAGAAGCAGAGCAGTAGCGGATCCAGGAAATGGTGGAGGGGGGGCAATTTTGGAATTGATACTGCCCAAATTTTGGGTCGCCTATTTTCCTAATACCCCATCGTGGCATTTCGGTAGAGAAATTTTTTTTTCATTTAATTTAATTAGATAATGGTTATCAGTGCTGTGATACATGATACATACCTATATTAGTGGCGTAGCGAGGATATT
>JAOXNN020000020.1:184176-196783 GCA_028571205.2 Hydropsyche betteni | reverse complement strand
GGATTGAAACTCCGTATTTTCAGGCCATCTCGGGGCCACCCTGCTGTTGTTGGGCGCCGGAGCCGACCCCACTCTCCGCGACGCCGAAGGTTGCGCCTGCATCCATTTGGCCGCCCAGTTCGGACACACCCCGGTGGTCGCGTTTCTAGTCACGCAGGGCGTCGACATCGACCTGCCCGACCGCGGCGGGATGACAGCGCTCATGTGGTCTTCGTGGAAGGTGACCGCGGTCGATCCGACGAGGCTGCTCGTCACGCTGGGGGCTTCGACGTCGTTGGCCGATTCGTCGCACGGAAACACCGCGTTGCATTGGGCGATATTGGCCAGGAATATGGCCGCGATCACCACGCTCATTGTTCAGGTATTGATGCTTTAATCGTAATGGTTTTTCGACGGTAATCTTGCATTTTAAGTTTGTACGTTATTTGTTGATTAATTGGTGTGAATATAAATGCATTATAAGTTTTTGAATTAAGGTTTTAATGGTATTTTATGTATACAGCATTTCGAGTTTGTTTTTGGTGAAGTTTATTAGTTTTTAAACATATTTTAATGAATTTCAGCTATATAACAGTAACATTTTTTGGCCGTCCAAACTGTTGTGCAAATTTATACTATCTACAAGCAGTACCCGGCAGACGTCCTACCAGTCTATATTATAATGGCTTGTAAATAAATAAATATATTTCCTTAACGATACTAATTGGGAAAAACTTTTGAATGTGCAACAATATTTTTATATAAGGGGAGGATTAATTTTGCGAACCATCCCGTTTTGGGTTCTGGGAAATATGGTCACCCTATTTTAATGATACAAAAAATACATATACATGCCAATTTTTATGGTGATCGGTTGAACAATATATGGAGGGAACATTTTTTACGGACTGTCCCGTTTTGGGTTTTGGGAAATAAGGTCACCCTATTTTAATGATATAAAAACCTTTTCGACGAAAAAATTTTAGACATAATATATAGATAAGAAACAATTTGTAAAAACTGATAAATATAAAACATACGATACAAAATTCGTTAAAAAACCTAATTTGTGAACTTATTATACATAAAATATATCAAGAAATTTAATTTAAGCACCTATAATGCATTCACGTTTAAATGATTACATAAATTACTCTTTTTTAATTAATGTAATATTTATTTCATTCAAGGGAAAAGCTAGCTTAGATATTCCAAATTCACGTGGAGACACTCCATTGAATATGCTCAAATCTCAATTGGGCTCCATGTGGATCGGAGCCGAAGTGGCCGATATCATAAAAGAACACGTTTTCGCTAGAAGCAAAGTGAATATTTGTCGGAAACTAATACACGATCGAGTAAGCAAGAAAACTTTTAAACTAAACGACCTCTTTATACATCACAACTAATTTTCACGCGCGTTTTGCTTTACAGAGATTCAGGTGGTGGGCAATGTTGTCCACTCCGTTCATAGCGTTCTACATAATCGGTCAAATATTCCAAATGAACACGCTGGCCTTGATCAAAATGTTTCTTCTCACTTGTCTGTACGCCGTCGTGCACACGATGGGCAGCATTCTGTTTTACGGCGAGCTCAAAAACGTATATCCGCTGAGTGTGTATTTGGCGACCAAACTCTGGTTTTATATTACTTGGTTCATATTCTTTATGCCGGTCGTGGACATGTCGACGACGTTAGCGTTTTTGTGTTGTTCCGGCGTTTTGTGGTATTGTTTTCTGAAGGCTTGGAAGGGTGATCCGGGTGTTATAGTCGCTACGGAAGAAGATAGAATTAAGGTAAATTGACTCCACGTTCCTACTAGTTTCTGTAAATATATTCTTCATTTGTATGTTTTTTTATTTTGGTTTTAATTTTAATTTCGAATTATCTTATTGTGTTTCCCAGAATTTGAAATTTAATTTTCAGAATATGGTAGATATGGCTTTCAAATTGACACCGTTTCAACCGGCCTATTTCTGTTCATCGTGTCTTGTAAAACGACCAATAAGATCTAAACATTGTTCCGTGTGTAATAGATGTGTAGCTAAATTCGACCACCATTGTCCCTGGGTAGGAAATTGTATAGGTACGTTGAATCTATGTGGAATCATTTCGTTGTTCTTCTCGGATTTCATTTTGATTTGTGTTTCAGGTGCGAAAAACCATAAACACTTTATGGGATTTTTATTGTGTCTTCTTCTCATGTGTTGTTGGATGCTTTATGGCGCAGCCAAGTTTTGGAGCATCCATTGTATTTCTACTGCAGAGGACGCAACGTTTTTTAGCACTTTGGCCGATATTGGGCATTGTAACGCGTGGGTCGCATGGGTCGTGGCGAACGCCGGTCTGCATCTGGTCTGGGTTTCTTTGCTCACTACTTGTCAAGCATATCAGGTAAGGGTTTATATTTGAATACTTGTATAATAGGGGCACTGAAAGATTGAAGAATTTGGAAGTCGAAACTCGTTTAATCATAAGTGCACTGCAACTTAGAAAAAGTTAAAAACCACTTATGTACGGTATATTTAAATGAAAATGGTCCTCGTCATTCGTTATCAATTAATGTTGCATTAAAATATTACCTGTATTTGGAATACAGGTTTTTTACTCGAAATTAGCACTTTTTCATTTCAAATTAGCAATTTTTCATTTCAAACTAACAATTTTTCATTTCAAAGTAACAATTTTTGGAAAAAGTCACTTACCGCTCATGAACGTACCAACCTCCCAAACGATGAAACACGTTTATACATGTACATGCACCTATACTCATTTGCAGTTTGACAGTTGGTCTTACGAAACATTTTGTTCAGGTATCGAAGCAGTATCATTTGAGTATTCAACACCACAATCAATCCATGAACACAAAACCCAATTTCATTCATTTTGATCGATGTTTTAGATTAGGTTAGGTTCGGTTCGGTTCGTTTGGTTTCTATTTCTATTTCATAAAGAAATAACCAACTGACATTTAAACGTCAAAATTTAGATGCGAATATGTGCATGAATACAACTTAAAACTTATAACTGGATTTGTATGTATGCGTTTCACCTCTTGAGAGGTTGGTACGAACTTGGACGATACATTACCTTTACCATTAATCTTTGTTTTGGAATACAAAACGTTGATGACCATTTTAATCTCAGAAGGTTTTTCAATACCTTTAGAAAATAGAAAATTAACAAGTTATGACTTTACAATCTTTCATCGGCCATCTATATTACATAATACAATTCCACTGTACAATTTTGACATTACCCTTAATAAATATTCTATAAAAAAATTGTACAGTAACATTCGATCATATATCCTCTCGAATGGCTAAGTTTCAAAGAATCCCGATCTAAATGAGATCCTCAATTCTTCCAGGTGTTATGTCTGGGGATGACGACGAACGAACGCATGAACAGGGGCCGTTACAAGCACTTCCAAGCCTCGGGCGGGCGTTCGCCGTTCTCCCGCGGGATACTGAACAACCTCGCCGACTTCCTCGGCATATCGATATGCGGCTTGGTGCAGCCGAAGCACACAGACTGGATGAAGATCTACCATTCGGAACAGAACGAAAACGTCGACAGGTGGAAATACGTATGAGACAAAGAAACCCGCCCCGATGGAGAGATGGTTTAACGTAACCGATCCTATTTCCATGTACAGTTCTCATTGTTGATGATAAATGTGATTTAATTTATTTTCGTTCACAGCTACGCACGTTTGTTTGAATTACCGACATTCCTGTGTTTTGATGTGTTTATTTTTCGATTATTCTATTTTGTGGAATGGAGCGTGGCATATAAAGTGTTGTTAAGTTTTCGTGTGACATATACATGAGTGTATTACTAACACCGTAACTATTGTTTGGATTTTTATTAATAGCCTGCGAATAGTATTGGGTACAAATATCGGTGTATTTTTTTATTTATTTATTTTTATACGAGAGTTTACGATGATGATTTTGAACTTTTACACTATGCGACAACACTTCGATCAAGATAAAGTAATTGAAATTATCAAAGACTGGTTTAGTTTAAACGGACCGAAGACTTTGTTTAGTTAAGCATTTTCATGGCACAGTTTATATACGACAGTTTTTACAAATGAAGAACGACACGTAACAGTTTTCCAAAGGGCGGGTAATTTGAAAAAATTCAAAACCAAAATTGCATTATTTATTTGTGCAAATGTGATAATAGTTTTATTATTGTTTAAATCACCTTCGAAGTCGCATCATTGTAACGTTTTTTTGACATTTCACCACAAACTGTTGGGATTTTTTCATATTTGAGACAACACTGAAAATTTTCTATTTTGAAATTTCGTAGTGATTAAGTGTTGGGTCGATTTGTTTGATTTTAACGTGATTTAATGTTACCGGATTGCATTATTTTTGATACAGTTTAACAGTTGACTGTTATGAATAAGCTTCATTGATAATTTTGCATTATTTTATAAGAATGATCATTTTTTACAATTGGAAAATGAATTAATTGATTTTACTAGTCTTTACTCTTTATATATAAAAATCAAATAATTGAATGTCGTACTATTTTAAGCAATTATGAATTTTGTGAATACACACATTTCCTTTGTATTTTTCGAATCGTCTATTATCAATAGTTAAATTCGTTGTTTCCGTAATTAAGTAAATAGAGTTAATTTTTTTTAAGATCAATGTTCTTGAGCCAGTGAATGTTTTTTTGTCATTATATTATATATATTTTTTATTCTATAGTACACTGAGATTCTAATGATGTAAATAATGCATTTTAAAAATTCATCGAATTTATTCAAAAAAAAAAATTAATGTACACCTTATCAACTGTTAAAAATCATTCAATTACAAGTTCAGGTCAACGGTGAGCTTTTACGGCACAAAACTTCTATTAGATAAATAAATGAAACACCAGTAGATTATCCTACGACTTGAAGTATCAAAAATTCATCATGACATATATTTTTTCAAAACGGGTAGAAACTAATTGTAAATAAAAGTGAAATGTCGTGATTTTACAACACTAAATTATTTTGGAAATTTACCGGATTCGATTGTGTTTATGTTTTAAATTTACGGAAGAACCATGTTGTTTTATAGAGGCCATATGATTGAAAATTTGCTTCCATGGATTTTTAAACGCTTGTAAATACGTGTTGAATAGTATTACCGAGGCCACAATGAAGTTTTTTTGAGTATGTGTAAAATGGCAAACATGTCTGTAATCACATATCGAAAACGCCTATCTCTGTATGATTTTATAAATGAAAATTGATGTATAAAAGCGTTTTCTCTCCTCTTTGAATAATGTAATCATAAAATATGTTGAATTGTAATAATTACGAGATTTATGTATAAATCAAATTTTACTATACAATTATTTTAATTGTGGCGATATATGTGAACGCTTCTCTTGAATTATGACTGAATTCATATATATTATATTGTGGAATTTTCATTGTTGAAATAACCATTGAAAACCAATAAAGTATATAAACAATTAATTTGATTTTTTTTTTAAATATTATATAAGTAAGCCCTCATTGTTTTGATTCATATTCTAATTCACTCATGGTAAGTATTTAAACATAATTGACTTATTAAAGCAAACGATTAGTATTAATATTAAACGGTAAGTTTAATTATGAGCAGTGGTTAGAATGAGTATTTTTGACAGAACAGAGAAGCGACAACTTTTTACACTATCGGGAGTTTTTCATGATATTTTGATGAAGTAATAAATTATTGCTGTTGAAATTCACTTTCAAAGGTAGGCTGACCATATGTATCGTTTTTGTCGTCTCTTGGGTTCGTCCCGTCGTTTTCGTGAAATTGTTTGATTTGTCCCATTTTGTCGGTTCATATATTTTATTGTAAAATAGCATTTTTTATTAAGTTTTTTTGCTCTGTTTCAAGAAATGCACGCATAACAAATACATTAAAAAATATTATAATACTTTGCAAAAAAGAAATAATTCAACAAAATATGTATAATATATATTTAGTTGTGAGACATGTAATTTTTGCAATTAAAATAATCTGAAAATTTTTTTGAAACAATTTTTTATTGAACTTTTATTTAGTCATTTTACATGTTTTGTTGTTTTAATAAATAATGTTGTAGAGTTGGAAAGATTGAAATTTACTCGGTCAAAAGCAAATCAACATTAGGTGAAGTTAGATTACAAATTTGCGAAATTATTTCCAAAGGTAGGTCCTATCCAAAGGTCACCGTAAAGCCTCAAAGAGGTGATAGGTTAAGTTATATGAAACATTTTAAACCATACATACCCTTAGTCTAAGGCTTGATTTCCTTATAAAGTTCATCGAGTCCGGAATATGGAAAGTAGGAAGGTACGAGGGGAAATAATAGAAAAAAAGTATTAACATATTATTCAAGATTTATTAATACAGAACAGATTGGGCTACAAAATATTTTGCATAGCTTGAGCAGTTCGTGTCACCAATGCAAGGTTAAAAAATGTTGACTGCCTGCTGACGGTGATGATACAAAGGGGATTTTTACAAAACAAACCATGTACAATTATATCTTGTCGGTGTATGCTTATCGCATTTTTTACATAAACGAAATCAAAATTACATCGATTCAATCAAGATTCATTAACAAGCACGTGTGCAAATTTATCGACTTACAAAAATAATCAGTAATTTTCAATCATAAGTCAACGTCAATAAATTTTTAGTGCAGTGCGTTCCACAAATTTCCCTTTCCTTGATAACTATATCCAAACTATACAACGCGCGATCTGTCGATCTGTATTCGTTCATTTATTTATTTTTTAACAAATTAGTACAAAGGCAGAAGAGGTTGTGCGCGCATTTCTAATTCAATGATGTGTGCGCACAAATTTTAGATATCACATATTTTTATTTTTACTTTGAAGAAAAGATCGATTTGAAAAATAAGTGTTTCATCAACAACAACTAATTATATATATTTTTTATAATTCACTGTAGAGAAACGTTTCCGATACAGGAGGCCGAATTCCGAAACGATGTTCGAATGTGTTTCGACAGTGCAGTGAATATTTTTAAAAACAAACACGTTGAAAAATACAATTTGAAGAATTTACAAATTCGGTCTCGCTGCACTATTATTTAGCCACCTATCACTACTCTTCATTTACTCTATATATTCATATTTACAAGGTTTTCACAGTAAAATAAAAAATAATTTGTTGCTATACACTAGGAAGAAACAAAACGTTGATTCAAATTTACATTTATGTAATAATAAACCCGTTAAACTGAAAATGTTAATTACAAAAGCATAGCAACTCTGTATTAGGGAACTTGACGAGTTCAAATGAAAAAACAATGCTACATCGGGTGAGTAACTAGACCTTTTCAAAACATTATCTAATAACAAATTGATGATTTAGTTGAGAAGGCTCTTTACGTCTTTGGAATCTTTCGTCAATAAGTCTAATGTATCTAAACGGACGATCTATTATGTCCCTGATTTTACAAATTCTATGACACTAAAAACTGATATAGTAACGGAAAGATATAAATCTATCTTTTACAAATCTGACTGATCGCCGATACAAATTTTATTGTCAAACTTCAATATGTAAAAACTAACGGAAAAATAAATAAAGAAAGCAGCGATATTTGGCTGTTACAAATTTTTGGTATAAAATCTGGAGTGTCGCTTGGCAATTGACAGTCAAAATTTTTATATAAAACTATAACACTGAATAGACATGTATATTTATTTCATTTTTAGGCGTTAGCAAAATTTAGAGCAAGGAAACGGTGTTCGCTCGAATATTATTTTTAAATAAGCTCAAACTTTTACACGATGTGACAAAACAATTAAATTACAAAAAAAAAAACATATTTACAAAGTTAAAGAAACAATTTTCTTTTTAAAGAAATAATTTTAATTTACAAAGTAATTAGTGAGTGTACAAGGAACGTTCCATTTAAAACGTAAGATAACATTTTAAATAAAAAAGAAAGAAATGGACTACTTAAAATTACGAGTGCAATAATACGTTAAAATTAAAATAATAAATATTTTCACAAAAAAATTGATGAACAAAGAAACAACCTTACCGCTTAAAGCTTCCTTTCGGAAATGTCACAATTTTAATCGAAACAATTATAAATAACAAATTCAAACAAGAAGCAGAATGAAATATTTCACAAAAAATTATTATCACTTTACGCAAAGTGGAGATCATTCAAATAGTTGACGAAAATTATGCAAGTAAAACAGATGACGCTCACGAGTAACACATTAGCGATTGCGATATTCAATTTATTTGATATACAGTGGCGGATTTACTTTTTTAGGGGCCCCTATAAATATATAAATATATATTAAGTGTCGGGTTTCAAACCCCGTTAAAATGATAAAATTTTATTATTAATGTATTATAGATTTTTTTCATAAAATCAAAGATAAATGAGTGAGCTTAGAAAATAAAATTAGATTTTTTATCAGAAATGGATTGAAATTTCATTATATCTAATTGATAATGAAAAATTATATTAATTCACCAGTTTTTTATTATTTTTAAATGTTAGGGCCCTGAAAAGAGTTTCTACTGCTTATATGTAAACCCACCACTGTTAAAGTGTAGTAATTTATTAATACATTGATTATTTTGAAACATTCTTGAATTTATGAGACAATTAAAGCCGTCGCCGTTTGTATTACTCTATGAAGAAAATAAAACAAAAATTATACATACAATATTTTCAACGAATAAAACTCAATACCGATGCATTGCTAAACTGACAAAACGGCCTAAACGTTTTAAGTACAAGCGACTAGTTAAGGCGTTCATTGTTAAATCGAACAATCCGTCAACCGACCGCGACAAGCCGAATACATAAACACAAACCGCAAACACATTGATCGGCAAATCAAATTTCACATAACGAAAACTACGATATCCAACATCGGAGACGCCTCGAACGACAGCTGACGAACCGCACGCACGTTATATATACATCATAAACTTTGAAAACACCAAACTCTTTCCATAGGACGATTGTGAAATACAACAAATATCGACTGCAGTTTGAACAATGCAAGGTAGACGGGTGCGTTTCGAATTCCTGTTCCGGAACTTCCTAACGAAAACGTGTAATTTTTATTGACTGTAGCGTGTTGCGTCATGGACGCGGAGGCTTTACCGCCGAGACCTCTTGCCGATCCACAGCCGGGGAATACTCCCGCCCATGACTGAGGCACTAAGCTCTGCTAGGCGGGACCGCAGTCCGTCCTACTACATGCGGCCGACTGGCCAAACTGTCTACCACATTATATCGTTACAATTATTTTTTTATATATATATAATTATATTTTTCATAATTATTTCAATCGCTACATATTTACAACTATACATAATCAACTTACATAGATTTAGACTTTTCATTTATCATAATCGTAATAACACTTCAATCTTTTTTTTTTAATTAATTTTTTATACCATTTATATCGTCTCCGATAAGCAAATATTTACGTTCAATCAAAATATAGTTTATAAATCTTTTCATTTTTCAATTAAATATTTATAATAATTAGGGCCCGGAGGGGTCCTCATTTTTTTACTATTTTTAATAAATCAATATATCACACTACCCCATTTCACAAATGAGATTTTTAAAGAGATATTTAAAAATAAAACTTTTTTTTACCCACTGTGTGCAACCGCAACGAATCATTGTCCGTTTTCACTAAATAAGAAAATTCGAGTCTACTGTTAATCGTCTATTTCAAAAAATTAACGTCTGATTCTAGAATATGTAACAGCGTCGTGGAAAGAAAACTGCTCAAATGTAAACGTCTATTCTACTTTTTTTAATATCGTACGTTTCCTATGTGTATTCGCTAAATTTCGAAAAACTAAACTATGTTTGATAAAATACGCTTCAATCGGAAAAATTATTGAAATAATACGGCTTCCTTCACAGTATATTTAAAACCAACAAACTCAAAGGCACCAATTTTACCTGTAAATTCTTATGATAAAACTAAGTGATGCAAATTTCAAATGGTTAATTGTGACAAGTGTACGAAACACGTCAATTGTGTGTTTTATATGCACTCACTAAATAAGTCTAGTGGTACGATTTCTGTAACTAGCCGATTAAATTTCCAAAATGCTAAAACCATTTGACAGGTCGTTATTTTAAGTGTGTAAATATTGAATTTCAAAACGATTACAAATATTGATTGTTTTGTAAATATCATAATATAATGTATTAAGAACAGTACAAAAGTCGCCAAAATGATGTAAATACTTTTTACATTCTGATATTGGTGTAAATATATTTTCGTAATCGAAACTTTCGTATTGAACTTAATATACAACAGACACATAGGAGTACGAGGTAGATTCTTTTTACAAAATTAAACACTTACAATTGATTGAACATTTGAACAGCGTAAATAAAAATCGACAATTCCAAAGTGAACGGAATACAAGGCAAATTTTCAAATAAGCTCTTAAATTACACATCGTCGAAAAGTTTTGTCACATTCAGTTAGGTTACATGAAACCGAAGAATAATTTAACAACACTTTCCTGTGGTCGTATGCTTTGTAAAAAGTGAGCAAATTCGAGAAATTACAAACTAACGGTTGGCTGAATATTTGTAGAACGTTCAATGAAATTAAACATATTTTTTGATTTTGAAGACTCACAGAATCCCAATTTAAAGTATCACTGATTTAACCGTATCCACTGTACAAACTTTCTCTAGAATCAAACGTACCAGTCCAACCGTAAGCCTTTACAAACAATTTACACAATCGATTTGAACAACATTAGGAGCAGATGTTGAGACGGGACATCAGTCGATGCGGCACACCGAGGTCAACCAGAGAACGGACTGTTAACGAACAGAAGTAGAATTTGAAGAGGGTAATCGTCGGATGTGAGTAGTCAGAAGTCGTGATAAGGCAGGCAGCATACGCCGAGCAGGCCGCCGGCGAGGGCGAGTGCAGCCGTCAGGGCGGCCGGCCACTAGGCGGGCGCCGGGGCCGCCGCCCCCGGGGGCGCATTCGACGTGGACAGACGGACTGTCTGGGGCTCGGGCTGCGCCACTATCGGCCGCGACGAGGCGTCTCCGTCCACGCATGTTGACGATCCGTTGCTGGCGCTGTTGCCGCCGCCGATGGAGCTCGAAGCTATCGAGGAGGTCGTCGACGGCAGCTGTTCGTCGGTGAGGCGCAGCGCTATTTCCAAATCACGCAACACGTCCGTCTCTTTGGGCTCGATCAGACCGAAGCGTCTGAAATTGAATGGTGAACGGATTATTATTTGTGAAAATTTGTTGATAAAACTGACCGGTGTCTTTGAATATTAATCGTGAAAAAGTTTGTATTGAAGTATACCTGTGAAAAACGGTGAGATATGAAAAGGTAAGGTTGAGGTGGCCGTGCAGTCGGAGCATAACCACTTCTCGAAAATGTACAGCATATAAATGAGCTATGACATGGAACAACAACCGCAAAATTTTTCGTACTATACTCTCGAAGGAAGTGGGAAATTCATTGGCTGTAAAAATAAAATAATTGTTATTGAAATATCGTCATGAGTGTATGATGAATATAGGACAAAATGAATTACCATATTTAGTGGGAAAAATATTTTCATCGCTAACTGTCTTCTGAGTAAACGTCATTACATAATCAATATATTGGGGTGCGGCGACTCGGGTCTTCTTGCCCTTTTCGTCAAACCAAGGATAAGCTCTATTACCAGGACCTGACATGTCAGGGCAGCTGGTCGCCGTACAAAATTCGCTCAGGGTACCATATATTAGGTTTACGTGATCGAACAGCGCCAATGCTGAAAAGAGAAAACAAAAATTTCAATAATGTTTACATTAGATTTTTTAAACCCCTTAGATATAGTTCAATATTATGAGATTTAAGTGAACAAAATGTGTGTTTTCTGAATTAATATTGGTTTATTTATGAAATTGTAATGAAAATATTACTCACTATGCGATGCCAACCATTCATTATAATCTATACCCGCGGGTATTTCGACCATTTGTCGCATATCCAGATCTGGTAAAGTTCTTTCTAAAAGAGTTTCCTCTAAGTACAATTTGGGATCTCCTTGGGCGGCATCTCCTTCTCTTTCTTTGCGACGCGCCTTTCTGTAAAAATCAAAGAAAAAATACATTAATATTATAATTAAATTTACAAAGAAGAAAAAATATTTTAGAAGATTTATTGTTCGTGACTGATTTAGTTTTGTACACAATTGAAAACCAATTTCATTCATAATGTAAATAAAGATTTGTCAGCATAATATAATTGTAAACAGTTTTCAAGAATTATATGTAATGTTTTATATTTGTTATCAAAAGGGGAAGCTCGTTTTATATCACATATCAGTAATAGAACTAAAAAATCTATGAAACTTAAACTTTCCATTAAATACATTCAAATTTTTATTTGATTGCATTTTATAATTGTACAGTTCTTCGCAATATTTAAGAAAAGCATGAGAGTACATGTAACCAAAACAATCTAATTGTAAGATAAATCAAATAATTTAACCATACCTCACATAAGACATACAAAGTATCTAATAATATTGAAAAATTTATATATTTAAGATTATCCTCAACATCAGAA
>JAOXNN020000020.1:169300-184076 GCA_028571205.2 Hydropsyche betteni | reverse complement strand
GGAACGCATTGTTTTAGGTTGAATTGCGTCCATATGGTATATGTACGCCCTTCAACTTAAAACAATGCGTTCCATTTTCGCGACCAAACAATCGCGCGCGACCAAATCGCAAGTGTGCGCCTGGCCTAAGTCGTAAAAATCGAACTCATTGTTTTGCGTTGTAGTGCGCACTAAAACCCAAAACAATGTGTTCGATTTTCGCGACCAAACAATCGCGCGCGCGACCAAATCGCAAGTGTGCGCCTGGCCTAAGTCGTAAAAACTGAACTCATTGTTTTGCGTTGTAGTGCGCACTCGAACCCAAAACAATGCGTTCGATTTTCGCGACCAAACAATCGCGCGCGACCAAATCGCAAGTGTGCGCCTGGCCTAAGACTCAAACAAACCGTCCATATACTGATCACATGTACTTCATTTACCTACATGTACTCTATTCATATCACCTACATGTACTCTATTTATACCACCTACATACTCATCATTAAAAAACCCCTTACATAGGACAGAAGAGCGAGAAGAGCGCCAGGTGTGCGAGCCGCGCCAGCGTACCGACGGCGGCGCCCACTTTGCTCGAGATGAGTGCCCACGCGGGGCCTGCGCCCCCCAGCCCCCGGGGGCCCCCGGCCAGCAGGGCGGAGGACCACCCCCGCGCCGCCACCGCACCCCCCACCTCACATCGCGAGCACAACTCGCCGCGGGCCGTCCGAGGCCAATTTTGCAACGGACGACTTGACTCAACCATCGACGCACATTTTGTACCACTAACGTTTGTTTGTTTGGTTTTTAGGTTATGTTGTTTGGCCGTTGTCACTGGTTCATTTCGAGCTGGAATTTGATATGTTTTCGGTTATGATCTGGTCGGTGTTTGATTCGGGTTCGATCGGATTGTGTTCAGATTCGGTTGCGAGTTGGATTTGTGCGGAATCGAATTTCGCGTCATTTTTTCATCCTACTTTGATTCGGTTCGAATCAAAATCTCTGTATGGTATATAAGTCACTCATGTCCGACCATTGATTTTGTTAGATTGAATTTATTTAAATAACTGTTTATTCGACGTGAACGAAATTTGAATTCAACAAAGGTATACATTTGATTTTTTTTTTATTTATTCAGTTTTGTAAAATTATAAAATTTGATGAAAGCTGTACACCTGTAATAGATTTTACGTTATTCTGTAGCCATTTTGTAACAATCCCAACATTTAAATCGTCTTCGATTGTGCAAAATATTATAAATTTGATGAGGAAATAAGGATTCGCAATGGACTACGAAAATAATTCATGCGAATTTTATCCCTCCACCCCTCCCTATTTCCTTAAATTGATTATTATTGTTATTTGTAATGCTCGTTTTCTTTCCTCGAAAATTTTTTAATCAAAAAAGCGATACGCTGTTCTATTTGTGAAAGAGTATTATTTATCAACGAAAGATCTATGTCAATTTCACAAAATAAAGGACAAAAAGGACATTTTATAAAATAAATAAATTAGTAATTAAATAAAGGATTGTTCTCTTAAGGATATATGGTCAGCACACTGATAAAAAAGATTTATATTATTAGATGAATTGGAAAGCACAATCCAATTAAGTACAATAAAAAATATAATGGATAAAATGTAACAGGTATACCTTCTAAGTGGATAAAAATTCTATCCACAAAACTGAATAATTTTCAAAAAAATCAAACATGTACAAAAAACATATACCTTCATTGGAAATAAATTTCAATAGCATCAAACAAACGATTTCCATAAAAAAAAAAACTTTTCAAAACATCGATCCAATCACCAACCAAAATTCGAAATTTCACCTCGCGAATCACATCCGCCTTCGCACATGAATAAGGAGTGAAAACGCACCCATCACATAGCGACTCAAAAACACACAACACTACCAACCGAACGCCGCTAAACCGCCGCGATCGGACGAATTGGAACGCGACGGCAATCAGAACGGCAACCAGACCTCAACGCACTGATACCCCTGCAAGTTTGAACGCAAGTGATGGGATTTGTGGGTCGAAGCGACCTTCCGGCTCCGGAGGTGGTCCACCACTGGTTCGGAGCACTTTGTGGGTCAACGAGCTGGTCCGTTCGTCACCGGAAAGCGGGTCGGATCACTTTTCCTATGGGCTTTTGGATTGGTGACGCAACCGGATTTAAGAGTTCGCCAATTTTCGGATGGCGAATTTCGTCGGGAGTTTGTGATAAGATCGATTTTTAAATCATGTGTGATTGGTTTGATGGTGAAATTGGCGATGCGAGTGGATTTGAGTTTGAAATTTTTTAATATGTATAATGAATCTATTATAAGATTGATCCAATTGATCATTAAAAGATTGTTTATCGTTGAATTTTTGAATTGGTGATGCAACCGGATATAAGAGTTCGTCAATTTTCGGATGGCGAATCTCACTGGGAGTTTATGATAAGATCAATTTTCAAATCATGTATCATTTGTTTGATGGTGAAATTGGTGATGCGAGTGGATTTGAGTTTGAAAATTTTTATTATATATAACGAATACTTAATTTATTATAGGATTGATCCAATTGATCATTAAAACATTGTTTATCGTTGAGTTTTCGACTTGGTGATGCAACCGGATATAATAGTTCGTCAATTTTCGGATGGGGAATCTCACTGGAAGTTTATGATAAGATCGATTTTTAAATCACGTGTCATTTGTTTGATGGTGAAATTGGTGATACGAGCGGATTTGATGTTGAAAAGTGTTATAATAAAATTGATCCAAAGAAGGTTTATCTTTGAATTGCAGAAAATAGTGACGCGAACAGATTAAAGACATCGATCATTTTGAGTAAAAATATTGATTTCATTTTAATAGGATTAATTTTATTAAGCTTTCGAAATTCGATCGTAACTTATTTTTGTTCAAATTAGTCTTTTAATGGTGAAATTTGCAACATAATTCGATTTAAAAGTTTACAAATTTTAAAGTAGCTAATTTGACTGAGTTTACAACAAAATTTATCTACAATAATTGATCTTTAGAAGATCGTTTATTCACGAGTTGATCTTTTAATGGTGAAATTAGTGACGCAAGCGGATTTAAGAGTTTGCCAACTTTTGAATACCAAATTTAATAATTTTAATGGGATCGTTTGATATGATCGTAACAAATAAAATAGTTGATCTTTAGAAATTTGATTTAATCGTAGTTCACTTTTCCTTGAGTCGTCCAATAACGGAAACGGTGACTCAACCGGATTTAAGATCGAACTTTCAATAACCGTACAATTGAACAGGATCAAATCGGAACGATCGATCTGAGAGAATATGATTTATATAGAAAACATTTCGATGATGCAAACGAATTTGAGAGTTCGCCAACATTCAATAACAAACTTTCAACAGCACTAAAGAATAGGATCCACACATTTGATTTATGCCGAAGATCACTTTTCCTCGAGCTGGTCTTTCAAGTCAGTGATACAACCGGATTTCGCTGATATTTCAGCACAAAATCGTCAAAAACAAACATTCATCAACACACAGGACCAATCCAATTATAAATTCGATCAAACTGTTCTTTGAAAATTTAAAAATTCAAATTTTTTCATCAGTCAAAGATTAATTTTTGGTCAGTTAGACCCCAATTATTAAATTTCAAATTGAATAGGACCCAAAGGCTGATGTTTAGAATATAATATTTTGATTTATGTCGGAGATCACTTTTCTTTGAGCTGATCTTTCAAGTTACTGATACAACCGGATTTTGCTAATATTTCAGCACAAAATCGTAAAAAAAAACATACATCAACAAACAGGACCAATCCAATTGTAAATTCGATCAAACCGTTCTTCGAAAATTTAAAAATTCACATTTTTTTCATGAGTCAAAGTTCACATTTTGGTCAGTTAGACCCTAAATGACAAATTTCAAATTGAATAGGATCCAAAGGCCGATGTTTAGAATATAATATCTTGATTTATGTCGGAGATCACTTTTCCTCGAGCTGGTCTTCCACATGACGCAACTTGGTCGCTGACCTGACGCAATCGTCGATCAACGTTTGGAAATTCATCTCGATTTTTTTGACAACTAGCGGGTATATGGATGTCGATTTTAATTAATGTCCAAGAAATGGGTACGAGGACGCCTAATAACAGTTTTTTTCAATATGATGGATAGTCGTATGCTTCATTTATAAATTTAATTCGGTACGCAATTGAAGTTGCGTATTTTTTTAAACTAATGAATACGTCAAGGTTTCGTATTGTCGATTTTGCAATGAAATTGAACATATGGATTTGAAATTAATAATTAAAAAAAAATGAGTGTAAAAAAGTGAATTTTAAACAAGTCATTAAATGCAGAAAATATTTCGAAAATTACTTAACGAATCGCGCGATCGGTAAATTATACAATTTTATATTCTGAAATGTCAAACGATGACTAACGTAAATAAAACATCGTAAGATCGAAATTTGCATAAATAAAAAAAGTATACGAAACGTCAAAATATTATATATTAAAATTTAGTCACGATAATAAACTTTCGTACATTTTACAGTGTACGTGAATTAAAAACATTTGCGCACATTTTTTTGACAATTTGATTACACACACACATCATGTGACGTTGTTGACAATGTGTCAACACGATATTAAGATTAATTTCGTTTACATTACGAAACAAAACGGAAAATTTGTGAATTCACCTTTAACCGGTAGACAATGGAACGTCAACGCACTTTACAATAAATTATCAATATTATTCCATAGAATGGATCTTGTTCAATTTAATATACTATAATAATTTTTGTTAATATTTCTGTTATAACGCTAATGAACTAATCATGAAATTTAGATGCGTAAATTATTTATTAACAAATTTGTATTTTAACGAATAAACATGCATTATAAATGTTTAGAATGTGAATTTGGATCTCGTTAAGATATAGTATTTATAAAAAAACTGATAAATATAATTTCCAAACTTCTGAAATTTGTTTCAATATATAATTCACGCATTTATAATGCATTTTAAAAAGCAAATTTGTCAATAAATAATTTACGCATCTAAAGTGCACGATTTCGGTGTTTTGTACTATATTTTTCGATTCAAATCAAATACTGATTTTTTTTTAATCAAAAATTTCAGAACTGATCCAAAAGTTCAAGTAGATCAGTCTAATAAGCCTAAGAGTGACTTGTTTTAGACTAATAAGCCTAAGAGTGACTAGTTTTAGACTAATAAGCCTAAGAGTGACTAGTTTTAGACTAATAAGCCTAAGAGTGACTAGTTTTAGACTAATGATCCCAAAACTCGGACCATCCCATACAAACATCTTCGAGACCATAACGGAACCACCGCCGATCTCCAACCCGGACCCGAATCTGAACAAACCAAAACGTTCGCACACCCCAACCTGAACACTCGCAAAAACTAACACGCGAATCGCACAAGTTCACCAAAGGTCAACACCGCCGCCAATGGGACCGATCGGGACCGTTCGACCGACTCGCCAAGATGGCCACTTCGCGGCGAACCGGACGGCCGCCGAACGGTAAAAATCGGTAAATGCGGCGGCGGTAAAACGGCCGGTGGGACCGCTCGGCGCGGTCGTCGACGAGGCACTGATGCCGAGGAGTCGCGCCAGACCTCGGTCGCGGTGGGGTGACCTTGCTTTCGCGAAAGAGCCGGCACTGAAACGGCCGAGACGAGAGAAACAATATGGCGGGGCGGCGGTCGTGACTTATCGGCGGGTTTTTGTTGTTGCGCGTCCTTTGCGTGCGGTTTTCGGAGATTCGACGTCGGTTCGGGGAGGGAGAGGGGAGGAAGAGGGAGGGATTTTCGGGTGTCGGTTGAAAAAAACGAGGTTCGGGTGCGAGGTTTTTTAACTCCAAATTAGCACTTTTTCATTTCAAATTAGCAATTTTTTTCATCTAAAATTAACACTTTTTCAATTCAAATTAACCCTTTCTCAATTCAAATTGACACTTTTTCAAAAATGAAAATTTACAAAAAGTGTTAATTTGAATTGAAAAAGTGTCAATTTGAAAGGTTCGGGGAGGGATTTTCGGGTGTCGATTGAAAAAACGAGGTTTGGATGCGAGGTTTTTTTACTCCGAATTAGCACTTATTCATTTCAAATTAGCAATTTTTTTAAATCTAAAAGTGACACTTTTTCAATTCAAATTAACCCTCTCTCAATTCAAATCGGCATTTTTTCAAAAATAAAAAATTTACAAAAAGTGTTAATTTGAATTGAAAAAGTGTCAATTTGAAATGAAAAAGTGACAATTTGAAACGAAAAAGTGTTAATTTAAAATGAAAAATTGTTAATTTGAAATGAAAAAGGGTTAATTTGAAACGAAAAAGTACTTATTTGGAGAATGATAAACCTTTATATCGGGATTGTCCAATATTTCAGCAAGCGAGGGCCATTTTGGTTGAAATGTACAAACACGGGGGCCACTTATGAATTTCAAATTTTAAAATTTCAATCGCTGTAAATTCATAATATAATAAGTATTAAAATATTGGTAAAATTATTTATCTCCATTATTAAATTATTTCGATGCGTAAATTTCGGAATAAATGCTGTTTGTTTATAGCCGAATATGCGTGTGTTTTACTAACTTTTAAACTTTTACTAACCTCATTATAATAAATGCTATAATTTCACCTCTAAGATTTAAGATTTTTAAAATCATTTAAATTTTCAGTAAAATAAAAACTACATTTTTATCGTCAACAGTTTAATTCGGTCGATTCTACCAGTTCCCATCGCTTAACAAAGTTAAGCGACAAATGGAACAGCTAGTTTTCAATTTGAATACTAATTGAAAATTACCTCCTCGAGGAACAATGTCTGAAATTCAAATGTCAAACTAAAAAAAACTTCGTTTTATAATAGACATTCGATATTTTTATCAATCCAAAGTCTTGACGTCAATGGACACCCCATCAGAAAACATTTGCGAAATCGAAATTCGACATATAGCGGAAATTTCGAAAACCGCGTGATTTACTATCGTTTTATCCTTTTACAAGAATCGAATGACGTTAGTTGAAGGATTATTTACATTAAAAAATAGAACGATCTTGTCGCAACAATCGACAATTAGAGTTGTGCGAATCGTGACGTACTTGATGCCTTTTGTGATGTAAAACGATGCATAATTATGCGAAAATTCGAAATGTAAAATGAATTATGTAAAAGGTTTTTCAATTTGTAGCCGAGTTAATTAGTCAGAAGTTGATTTGGCCGTAAATTGTGTTTCTTGTTTTGAACGCTGACCATTTTGTGAGAAAAAAATAAATAACATTAAAACGTTTTGAACAAAGCAAAGAAAAATGGATGTTGTTTTAAAATGCGCGCTTCACAATGACGTATAAACTTTGATTTTATTTAGCGGAAGTTTTCTTTGTTGCACAAACTAGAACACCATCTTGAGAAACGAGTTTGCAAATATATAATAATATTATTATATTGCCAGTGGCGGGTTCATTTTGATAGGTTATAAATTTTTAGGGATAAGATTCTAAATTTTCTTCCTTTCCATTATGCATATAATATAAAAATTATTTTGTTTATAAATATTGATACATTATATAGTCGGTTCTATAAAATAAAGGATCAATGGATAAATTTGGGGAATAAATATTCTTTTTGTGCAAACGATTGATTTCTTTTTTATGTCCAATGTATTGGTACTAAAAAAATATAATGATTTATTAAAAATTAAAAATTTATTTTGAGGGTTCTGAAGAAAGTGCTTTTAGTGTAGATAAATCCACCACTGTATATCGCGAACAAATACAAAATATATTACTTCTTAGAAATTTCATTTTCCTCAATTGATGTATTTTCAGATACACATATTGATTTAGTATGTTTGCTCGGATTGGACAAAAAATTCCTTGAATTTACACCAAAAAATAATCCATCATTCTAGAATTACGATAAGAGTGCAAAAACATTTACAGAAAAGATTTCCCAGCGTGAAAATTTAACACTATTTACCTACCAAGACCTTTTCAAATACAATGGCGTGATACAAAACAAAAATTATTATGCACATTGAATTGAATAAATAAATAAAAAAAACTGACCATACTTTGACCTCGTTCGCACAGATTTTGTATTAAAAAAAAAACCGAAGTCTCAAGTTTCAAGGTAAGGTCTCTCTCGAAAGATTTTTGATACATTTCGTTCGAAGGAAAGGGAAACGTGTGCAGAAACCGTAAACACAAAAGCCGACGAGTATGGCAAGTGCTTCATGAGGACAATTAACACTTCGGCGACCGGCGGCGTGTTTTATGGCGGCGCTTAAGGTGTTAAGTTTTATAGAAAAATAGAATAAGAGGAGCGAGCGCGCCCACTTGAAACAGCGATGGCCGGTTGCGCAATAAGAAGGTTCTGCATTTTTTAAATTAGCATAGTTTTTGAGCGTGTTATGGAAGAATATTGTTTTGAAAATGTGCAAATTTGAATTGGTAATCGGGTCTTAAATTTTGTTTTTATCGAAAAATTTTATGTGACTTGCCCAATTTTTTTATATTTGTTTTGAATAATCGAATCGAATTGTTGCATAATTGAAATATAGAATTAATGTTAAGCTATATTTGGAACGGTTAAAATCGTATATTGACGTAATGAAACGGAAGAGATTATTTTCAGTGTTTAAACTCCTTGAGTTTTCAACGTCATTGGGTCAATGACTTATTTTTGTGGAAAGTATCAGTTTTTTTTATTATTGAAGTTAAGAGACATATAGAATGATCAGTAGATTATAATATGATTACATACTGTTGACCTGAGATCATTAAGAATAATAATTTTTAATACTTTAATCTCTTTGAGTCATCATCGTTATTGGATTAACATAAACTCTTAACGACTTGTTGAATGTACCGGTTATTAAAAATCATTTAAGTTAAGCAATAAATATTGCAGTCAACATATGAATAACATGTTTTTTAATACTAAAAAAAATTCCTTTTAACATAAAAAAATATTATATAAAGCGATAAAGAAAAGTAACCAAACTTCCATTAGAAAATAAATTTTTTGATAAAAAATATTATTTTTTAATGTAAAATATATAATTCGGTCTAAAAACGTGATGTGATGTCCATATATTTGTGCAAGGAGTTCTGGGCAATTTCGGACTTCCGTAGCAGCTGGCAAAGCAGTGATATTATGACATTATTATGCATAATAAACATCATGATATATATTTTATTGACGGTTCATTCACCTCCGGCGGATGCGGCCCCCAGTTTGAGAAAAACACGGAAATGCGTGTCGATTAATTGTAAATTATGTCGCGGGTTAACCGTTTGAGTGCCGTTTTAGACGAAACGTTCGCACGGTTCGAATGTAAAACATTTCGTTTAACAAATTTATAACAGATTTTTTTTTTATATATAAACGCCATTTACGGTTTTCTAGGAAGTTGTAAATATTTTATTTGCTCATATTATATAATGTTGTAAATCATGCTAATATGTACAATATTTGTTGTAAATATTATTATCATAAACACATGTAGACACATATAAAAATCATGATACCCAATTGTAATGTTTCATATATATAAAAAAAATGGCAATACACAAACAGCTGTCTGATATAAAAAAATTGATTTATTATGTATTCATTTCGATGTTGATAAATATTTCAGATATGATAATGATATCTATTATTAATATGGAACACTTTTTTGTTGCATCGCACATAAAATAACGTATATAAAATACAAACGTTCTTCTCCATTTTTTATAACCTTCACCATATTGCACAACTCACGGATAATCCATATAAGATACACTGATGCTCAGGTTCCGATGACTCAACGAAAAGTGTCCTTTGTTTGCGAAATGCATCACGGTTTACCGTTTTTTATTCGCCGAAGTACGTGTCGAAGCAGTTACTTTTTTATTATCATACATCAGATTTAGCATAATTAGAATTTAGCGCATCATCGGTGCGATTGTACACGTGTACGCGTGAGTAATAAGATATGAGAAACGTGAGCCAAAAAGTGACTTCCTTGGTGTCAGAAATAAGCCAAGGTACAGTTTTAGATTGGAATTTGCAATTATTGGCACTGTTCAATTTTCTGTAGTGCAAAGTCGAATTATAAATATTGTACAAGTCGAGAGCGTATCTGATTATTTTATGTTTATTGTAATTGATTCTTTAGATTAAAATTTTGGTAGTTATTAATGTTGAGGAAGTTTTTTTCAGTATATATATTACACTACATTTGTGTTCATGAACAAAGCAAAGAATCTTGCTTTGTTTATAAAATCTAACGAAATTTGGTAGAGTATAGACGCCATTTGGTGTAGTTGTGTTACTTAACGTCTCCTGTCAAATATGACAGTTGATGTGTTTTTATTTCACTGCTATATTCTTAGGTTATTTAGTTCTTAAATCTTAGAATTATTAATTTTCTATAATTGCCCTTTATTTTGTGTGATTGACATTTTTATAATATTTTCAATAAATAAATCTCATTGATAATGGCTTTAACTAAAATATAGCAACATGTCATTTATATTGAATGAGTAATTTTCGAGGAAAGATAACGGGCATTACTAGCGACAATAATAATCAATTTTTATGAAACAGAACGAACTGGGGAAAGGGGAGAGAGGATTTATGCAAATTATTTTCGTAGTTAATTGCGAATCATTGATTTTTAAAATGTTTTATTTTCTTTGAAAAAATATGGTAATTGTAAGTATATACTAATTTTATTGTGAAAAGTTTATGATTGAGTTGAGCAATTGAATAGTATCTTAAGGATTGTAAAAGAAAGTGGACTGAAAAATACGATATAAAAGCTGAAAGAGTTTTTCAACTTTTGAATCATTATTTTGGTCTTCTCAATTTTCATCCAACACCGACTTCCAAATTGAAAAAACTCACAAACTAACCGCCAAAAATGCTCCAAACCATCACAAAATCGACCATCACCGGGTCAAAGGTGACCAAACGTTGTTTTCACGACCATGCATCATAAGGATTATAAAAGAAAGTGGACTGAAAAATACGATATAAAAGCTGAAGAGTTTTTCAGCTTTAGAATCATCACTATGGCCTTCTCGATTTTCATCTAATACCGACTTCCATATTGAAAAAAACCACAAAAAACCGCACAAACCAACCGCCAAAAAGGCTCCAAATCATCACAAAACCGACCATCACCGGGTCAAAGGTGACCAAACGCAGTTTTCACAACCGAGCATCATAAGAATTATAAAAGAAAGTGGACTGAAAAACACACCATAAAAGCCGAAGAGTTTTTCAACTTAAGAATCATTACTATGACCTTCTCAATTTTCATCCAACACCGACTTCAATATTGAAAAAAACCCACAAAAAACCGCACAAACCAACCGCCAAAAAGGCTCCGAACCATCACAAAACCGACCATCACCGGGTCAAAGGTGACCAAACGTCGTTTTCACAAACGAACCTCGCACAAAAGAGCGAACCTTCAAATTTGGGTCTGCCGAGTACCGGTTCGCCGCGCAAAGAGAGCACAGCCCAGAGACAATGGGACGAGCGAGCCGTCGACACGATGTGGGTTAACGCGTTTCGTTCGCACGACACATACGTGATGTTAACCGTTCGCGTGCGTGATGTAAAATCATCGCCGGTGATTCGATCGGCCGAGGAAGTGCTTTATATAAGACGGAGCGAATCGGATTCGTTGGTCAAGGCTGTGTTATTGGTTTATATTGGCTCGTTGAGATGTTGATGGGAGTCAATGATATGCCGATTTCGGTGAATAACAATTCAATGAGTGATGGATATAAATCAATCGTTTATGTTTTTTAGATAGATAAATCTTGAAGGGCCTCGATTTGGATCGGAGTGACCTTAATGACAAAATTGATTCGATGATAAAATGAACTGTTTTGGAAGTGGTATTTTCAATGTTATAAATACTGTTATGAGGATCGGATTGAAAGAGATGGGAAGGGAAAATACGGAGGTGAAAAGTATGGGAGTGAAAACATGGTGAGGAAAAACAGATACGAAAATCTTTCAAAGTGAAAATTATGGAGATGAAATCTTTCAAGGTTAAAATGATACCGGAACAACAACATGGGGGTCAAATTTCAAGATTCAATTTTTTTTCTATGAATTTTCTAGTAACGAACATTCGTGATACTAAATAAACTACCTACATCAAAAAAATACATATAAAACCCATCTCTACATATAAATTCAAGTACTCAAATCGTTATTATGCATAGAAAAAAATAGCAATCGTTTCAAACACACCGCCCACTGACTAATTTCTCCATCACCTCATTATTTTTACAAAAACGAAACTCAAACTCGGAAGCGCATACAAAATCACCCGCATTTGTAATTAAAAAAAAATACAAGAAAACCGAACAAAACCCACATAATGCGTCGTAGAGGAATATCGCATGACATAATGAGCCATTGTTCGATAGCGACAGTGAAAAAATAGCCCAAGTGATAGGTATCAAGGGCGATTTCGGTTTAGTATCACCGCACATGTGAGGAAGTGGTCTGAGGAGGCCAGCCTGCGAAAAATATAAAGTGTGTATGGCGCGAACGGGTCATTTGAGTTCAAAAAACCCTGCGGAGAGAAACTCGGTCACTTTTGCGGTACTGTTAAATGTGGTATTATATGCGAATATGATTCGAGTGGTTTGCGCAATTCAATTTTGCCATGATAAATATTTTATAGAATATGAATTTTGTATTGAGTTTTCATGAAATTTCAGCCTGGAAGCTAGTAAATAGGCCTGATGTTAGTAACATTGGCTGTGGTTTTGTCGAGAAACGGAAAACGATAAAATTTGAAAACTCGATTGTGTGAACCCGAAATGTGTACCTGATTTGAATATTTAATATTTAATTAAAAAAATCAAAATAGTTCATTTGTTATTTGTTTGTGACATAGAGGCAAAGTCAGAGGCAGTAGGTAATAGCATCATATTATAGACGTTAACTGTATACGCATAAAGACCATAATAGAATACCGAAGTAGCGAGCGTAATAAGCATCATATTATAGACGTTAACTGTATTCGCATAGTGACCATATTACTATAAAAAGTCGCAAGCGTGATTCGAGCGATCAGATGAACAGACAGACACACAGATATCCGTGATTATATAAAGGGGATATTATTATTTCATATATTTTGAAAGCGGTATAAATTCCATTTTTGGTAAAAAAAATAATCACTGTTGATCAAAAAAATAAATAAAGTAAAGTAAACCAAAAAATACATTCTCATTTATTTCTCAAAAAAGACTTATATCACTTTACAAAAGGCTCATATTTCATAAGATTTCATTGAAAATTTTTAATGTTTGATAAAAAAATCATTGAAAATATGATTTCAAACAAATCTCCTTCATAAAACGAATCCTTCAAAGTATTTAAATATATTTATTTAATTTTATTTCTAAACATACGTAGGCGATCAAGGTGTTGAAGAGGCGTATTCGCAGCCATCATGTAAAAAGGGACATGTAACGACGTCGATACACTTTCAACAGAACGTATCGTATTTGCGTACAAGGGTTTAATTAAAACTTTCGCAATTCGACAACCCGCATACGTACATTAATATATTAAATTGCCGACGTTTAAAAAAGTACGAAGATTAAAAAAAAAAACGACAAACGTTAAATTTAAATTTTTCGATCGGCCCAATGAATATCGACTTTGATACAGTTTTAATTAAAACTGATTTCGTCACGGTTTGAGAAGCGCCGGTGTTAAAAAGCCTGTCAAAAAGCGGGTCAGGCGATACCTCGGTTGATCCGCGGATTTCGACATCCATAAAAAGTGACATCACCGCCCCCGCACTCGAAGAAATTCGAAAGTGTTAATTCAAGGATGTGGGCAAATGGCACACACACAAGGAGATATTTAGCCAGAGGTGTTAAAAGTATGGCTCGAGGACAATAGAATAAAATAGATAACTATAATGATAATTTGTATGAGAAATGGCTATGGGTTTTGTTATGGCTTATACTGTATAAATTACGGCTTTTATGAATCAAATTCAACTTTATACAAATCGAATACAATTATCGGAAAAGTATTATTAAGACGGTTGTCATAGTAATCGATGGAATCAAATTTAACCTTTTACAAATTAAATTCAACCATCGAAAATGTATTATTGAGACCGATGTTATAGTAATCGATGAAATACAATGTATTCTTCAATTTAACTCGATTTTGTAGTCAGTTGGCGATTTTTACAATTTTTTCATACAAACGACAAGAATATGAACTTTCTTGTTATATGGATGATTATACTGCCTTAACTAATATAATTAAAATTCATAATATATATAAAATACATTTCCATTGGTTGAATTTGAATAGTAAAAGGTTGAATTTGATTTGAAAAAGTTTGGGTGATTGGTAAAAGATTGAATTTAATTAGAAAAAAGTTGAATTTCAAGTGTTGTACAACTAGACCATAAGTATTTACATCTTATATACTGATAGGCTACTATTTAAATGGTCAGAATTTAAATACAATTTTTGCCAGAATTTTTATCCCATTTATTAAAATTTATTTGAAATTGGTCAGAATTTTGATCAAAAAGGTCAGAATAAATATTGAACGGTCAGAATTTTATCTGGGTTCGTTAGAATTTATATCAAATGGTCAGAATAATATTAAGAACACCAATCTAACTTAACCTATTCTGACCATTTCGTTATTAAATTCTGACCATTTATTATTTTATTCTGACAATTCATCATTTTATTCTGA
>JAOXNN020000020.1:86064-169200 GCA_028571205.2 Hydropsyche betteni | reverse complement strand
TTTGGTGTCAGATTTCGACCAAACCCCTCCGAAAAACCCCCTTAAATGACAAATTAATATTCCTCTCGGAAAACTCTTTGTTTTCTTCGGCGTGAATTGGAAGCGAAAGTCCCGGAGGACTGACGAAATTTATGCATAAATTAGCTTTGATCGGTAATTTTATTAAAATCTACGAATCGTTCCAATCTGAATTTTTAATCGAGATCGATTTTCGAGAACGTTTTCTTTTTTTTTTTTTCGCACAATTCTTGCATACAACTGCGTGGAATTTCTCAGGTCCTGTACATATTATTAACGTTATTATTTCCCGAAATATTCCCTCTCTGCGAACTAAGCTTAGAATTTACATTTAAATCGAGTTTGAACATTGTTGTATAGTCTTGCTAATACGATAAAGTAAATTATTTGGTCGGCTTACAGTTTAACCGTTGTATAATTGAAGTTCCGTTGGATTTTTACATAATTTTTCCTTAGAGTAAAGTCACTTGTAGGCCGAAATTTTTTTTTTTCATCTTTGTTTTCTTCTCTGTTTTACTGCTACGGATTACCTCGTGTCCATTAATGTTTTTTTTTTCGGCTTACAGGTAAAAAACGCATCGAGTGTCTCGCCAACTTTTCATCGTTTCTTAGCTGTATAAACCAAAATGGTATGAAAGCATTCATTTTTATTTTAGTATTTTTTTGATGAAGATATGAGCAGGTTTTATAATATAGTTTCATTACTACACAATAATAAAACTTGAATTTTTTTAATAAAAAATTAGAAATAGTTTATAATATTTTTTTTTATAATCTTCCATTACATACACGTTCATTTTGTTTTACTAACATTTTACAAACGAATTACGTAAAACGGTTGAGAGAAACTACCACAATTTACTTTAACACTTCTAGTTCATTCCATTTTATTTCAAAGTTTTCCAAGATATAAAAACACCCAATGCTTTTTTTTACATAGACAAAATTGTCAGTATCCCATCGGAAAATAGATACAAGAAGTTTCGCTGCAAACGAGCAAAGAGCCCGCCGTTTCGCGATGGACGGCGAACCGCTTCAGTCCACTTCGCGGCGAGAATTTCCCCCGACGGCAGACGGTCTCCTATTTAAAGTTTTCCGCCGATTTTCCCGGTCGTCCGCGAAAATTCGCATTTTCCTCCGCCTCGATTTAATGCACCGGGCGGGCCGCCGGCGCTGTCGTTTTTCTTTCGGCGTTTTCGTTTCAGCGGAACGCGGCCGTATTTCAGATCGCCTTTTCCTATTCTGCGCGTCGAACGGTTGCTTTGTTCCGTTGGATTATTATTTTGTTTTTTGTTTGTATGCGGATTCGTCGGTGGGTTTCGTTGGTGCGCTCGTGCATTTGATTCATTGCCGAGGCTTTTTTTTTTTATGTCGTCTGGCGTCGATTTATATTGGAATTCGGTGACGTTTGTTTTATCTCTGGAATCTGCAATGTTTCGTGAATTTATTGCTTTATTTACTTTGATAAGATCGGATTATATTCATGTTATCGGATTAATTGACATTTTTATTTTTTATGCGAATAAAATGAATTTCTGTATTAATCACATTTTAAATTTTCCACAATTTTCAACCCACCTTCATCGTTCATTATGCTAAGTTTGAAACCAATGTATAATAGTAAACCTTTTTTCATATACGTACAGATGTATAATAAATATTCAGAAGACAGAAAGACAGACAGACAGGAGAGGCAGCCGTGTTTACCTAAAACTACGTAATATTCCCTCGCCTCGCGACACGCTTTCATTAAACGCTGAAACCGGAGCTTTCCGCAGCGGGTGTCATTAGAGACCTGCTTTTTAACGGTATATTTTCCAAAAGTTATATATTATATATTTATTAAAAAAATTCACGTGTATATTCCATATTCCAAACGACTAATAATTGAATCGCGTAACTTTTCTATCACAAAAATTTCGCGGCGTACACAAAAATGTCGCATAACATACTTAACAAAAAGGCCTTTATTTAATCCCGTCTTATCCGTTAACGCATACCCCGAAGACGTCCTTCGGTTAGGGTCTTCGTCCTTGTCCTTCGGGGCGTTAAGCCATCACGGTTCGAAATTTACGACTTAATTTAGTGGCGGCAATATAAGCAGTGGCGATTCCAGGTCCTCGGTCGGAATTCTCTGTGTTTCGTTTGCGAATCGTGTCGTTTGTGCCCCGAGCACGCAATACCCGATTCGACAAATAAATTCTAATTTTTTGCAGTGTTTGTGTCCGTTTTTTACTCGTGTAGGTCATGTCAGGGGCTTTTGGGAATGCTCGAATCCCACAAGTCATTCCGACGGTTGACGAAAAACCGATGTAAATGTTCAAAGGTCAACGATACTAGTTATCGGATTTTTTTTCAACGTATTTACACTCCATCGAATCGCAATTTTTTCGACACGCACATCTTCGGGCACAGATCGAGATTCGTCTGGTGTAGCAGGAAACATTTCAGAGCGGAAATTTAACCGTTCTGCAAACGTTAACGGCGACCAAACTTATCACCGTCGTAACTTATCGACAAGTCGGCGAGGTTCGCTGACACGCCGGATTGCCTCGCATAAGATCTTCCAGATAACGATCATCGCCATTGTGATGTTAGTTCGAGTCTTAGGGATTGAGGGTGTTAAATGTGCGTTTTACTCGGCCGCTTTGTATGTTCGAGTTGAGGTTGTGTCGTGTTTTGTAGGTTTTCGATTCGGATTGTTTTTATTTTTGTTGTAGTCCTGTTGAATTTTTATATGACTTTATTGCAAATAGCTTCTAGAGTAGTGACACATAAAGTTTCATGAATTTCATATGAACGTATCATGTGTAAAAATGTATCATAAATATAAGAAAACTGCATATTTCAGACAAAAATGAAACTTTCATACACTAAATTTTAAAATAAATGACTTTTCCGCATCATTCATTCAGCTTATACGAAATGCTAATTAATGGAAACGAGCGACACGAAATAATTTATAAAAGTACACACTGTTAATAATGAAACGAATACTCCATAATGCGTACTAATTACAAGTACCCGAGCATATAAATTCGGACTAAAGAGGCTCACTGACGTCCAAACTCGTATATTTATGCGAATTTCAACACGTACGCAAATATTTAACGGCGCCGCTTAATTCGGAGGGGCGAGGCGCTTTTCCGAGCTTTTCCGCGCGGCGGGTCCTCCGCTTTTCCTTCGCCGACTTTGAACGATCCGGGAAAGCGCACTTTCGTTCCGGAGAACGTATTTGCCGTGTATCATAAAACCCAATTTATGTAGGCGAAGCGAATTTCGCAGGTTCATTAATCAGCAGCCCTATTTGCGATGACGATCGTTTTAATCCCCCTCGAGTCATCCAATTATTGCCGTTTTATGAAGTGAGGATTATTGTATTGTCGATATTGAATGGATTTCAGTCTATTGTGTTTCGATTCGATTGTTTGTGTATAATTGAGTTGGAGTATAATAGGTGCATTTTTAAATTTGAACAATTTTCGTAAGAGTGCTCTAAATAATAAAAGTTTGAGTCATATTTGCGAAAGTTTATTTCGGGAACGCCTCCAATTTCGTTAATATCGAAACTTTGAAGACGTACACTCCCTCCCACGCTTCTATACACGTACAATGAAATACTCGATCCTATCCTTGCGAATAAATGGAATTGAAAAACTCGCGAGATCTCTTCTCGAACTAATCCAATCTAATTGGAAGCGACTCGATCCTTTTTTAAAACTATCCCGAAATCCGACAATGCAACTTTCGATCCGATCTCGAACACGCAGACGCCGAACTACACAACACAGATCTTCAGCTCGCTGCGAAAAAGTTAATTAAAATTCTTCGCGTAGTTTGTCATTAGAATGTATGCAGGACGATATCCGAAGTTCATAATCCAAATTAAATAGTCGTGTACCGTTCGGGACGCGTCTTGCAGATTTTAATATATCAAAGGCTCGTCGACTTCCGAGTCAACATTATCATACCAGAATGGCTTAATGAACTTTCGCGAGAGTCTGGATGAGTCCGTACTTCGAGCCGACGTTAATTAAGTAAAAAAGATATAAAAAAAGTTTAGCGATTTTTTTTATTTTATTTTCAACGATATTTTCTCCTCTTTTGAAAAAGAACTTTAAGTGGCTTCTCCGAGGAAAACTTATAATTGGTCGGCGTGCGGGGAAAAACATCGAGAGATATCACTGTAAGGGTGCTCTTTTAGATTTTCAACTTTTTTCAGATCGTCAAAGTACACCTCTCATTATGACCGATGAGCTTTCGTACATAAAAAACTAAAACATTCAAAACCACATTTTCATATAGAAAACAACACGTTTCGTTCTAATTTTCAATTACGAAATATTTGTCTAATTATGAATTATTCGTATGCACGTTATTTATGCAAATTTATGATGCACCGAACATAAAACAGTAGAGAATCACCTGCAACGCAAGTTGGTGGTAAGTGGAGTTTTTCCCCGTAGTCGCAGTAGAGTTTCACAGGAATTCTATGAATGTTTTCAGCTGCTTCGGCTTCAGCACATACCGCTGCTGTGTTGGAGTGATAAATCGCGGTCGGTAAAACCGTCTGGCTAGTGTAACTCTGGACTCGGACATAAATTCGCTCTTCTGGTACGATATCTCATCCGTCGTTGCGTCTTTCGTCTTCCATCGGCGTCAAAAACGCTTTCAGACTATTAAAAACGATAACTTTTCATATCAAGATATGTTTTGAATGTTTACAATGGTTGAAAGTCGAAGGCTGTTGAATTGATGTGTTATTTCATATTGAAAATTATTATTTTTCAAATATTTTGTACGGAAAATATTCGAAATGAATAGGGTCTTTCAATAGGGACGCTTGAAATTTGTTAGGTTACAGCAGCCACGTCGATAAAACGACATATGTCAAATTTGTTGTCAATTGCTTAGTAGTGTTCGGCAAATCAACATAGCGTTAAACCATGGGTGCAAATCGTCAAATTTTATTATATTTTACATTTCAAAATCGAGCGTCTTTATTAAAAGATATTTTATTTAATATAGTTTAATTCTTCAAATTAAATTTGTGTAAAGGTTTAGAATTTTTTCAACTCAAATGAATAAATGCATTTAAATTATGCGCAACGTGAACACAAAAGCGCATTTTTACGCGTCGCCCTGACAAAGTAAATAATGGAGCCACATTTTTTACATTCGTTATTTGTCGCGCATTTTTCGCACGTACCTCAACTTTTTCAATCGCATTGTTGCGACGTTTTGTATTTAGATTTTTATACGTGATACCATAATATTTTTCAACACAAACTCGCACCGAAGACACCACCAATCGTAAACTTCTCCTCAACCAACCACCCATCCTCTGTGAGTGAACCACTACAATTTTCATTCGAAAGCGATTTTTTTCTACATACGCAAAATGCGGAAAGCCCAAAACAGGAACACGTGTAAGCGGAAGATGTCCGCGTAAAGTAAACGTTATTATTTCGTTGTGTAGCCGTCCGCATGAATAATGAATAGAGCGCCGAAGGAGGACGTCGAAAAATGGCGTCGGACACCGCCGACAGGACAGATAGTCCAGGACTGCGCTATAAATAACACCCCTGCTGCCGAGGGGATGCAAAATAAAATATAAAATAAATTGCAGGAGTGTCGGGGGTTTGTCGCGCGACGTTTGATTGATGCACGCTCACCCTCAAGTGGGCTCTGTTTTATGGGTTTTTCATTTGCGGGAATGTTGCAATTTCGTTTTGAACTATTCGAGTTGCTTTCGATGACGTTGATTGTGCGTTTTATAATCGAAATAGTGTATAAACGAGGTTCTTTTGAATAGTGGATTCGTGGAATTTCGGAACATAAAGTACGTAGCGTAAATTTTTGCAAACGTTCGCATAGCCGACCCTATGGCAAACACCCGTATATCGAGGTAGCAAAATGTTGAAGTTTGGGGATGAGTTTCGATATGTACATTCCTATAACGCGTACTGGAGTGGTCGAAAACATTTCATGGATTGTAGTGACTATAATTTTACATATGTTATACAATGTGAATTACAAAATAACTAAAATTGCATCTTCTGTATCGAAACTTTTATTTCAGCGTTGCTTTTTTAGAATTCTGAAAAGCCAATATTAAAATATTTTATTGACAACACTGGAACTTATCAATTAGCATTTTGGAAGTTTTAATTTCCGCGCGCGAGAGTGGTAGTGGAAATCAACATTTTTTGTCGTAGATTCTAAATAATTTTTATCTATTGTATATTTTTAGGTACATTGTCTCAACTACCTTAGTAATGGATTTGTTTATTTATTATATAGTCCCGATGTTAATAACATCGGCTGTGGTTTTGTTAAGAAACGGTGAACGATAAAATGTGAAAACCCGATTGTGTACCCGATTTGAATATTTAATTAATGAAATCATCATCATCATTTAAAAGTAGCGGTTCGGGTCGTTTATTTGAAAAAAAGGAAAAAAAATTCGCGAGCGTCATCTCGACAGACAGACAGAAATCCGCTATTATATATAGAGGATACGTCTCGTTATATAACAACCTATCTTTTTACTTGTCCCACTTTGTACATCATACTTGTTTTTTTTATAATATGACAAGCTCAATCACTATTAACGCACACAACACAAAATTTCCTAGCCCCAAAACATTCACAGAACCAAACACACAGCCCGCTAACCTCAAATTGGCAACCGCCACCGACACAGACAGTATATCGCACACTAAAAATGGTAATCCAGCAATAAGGCAATTTAATCTTGGCGTTCCGAGAGGCGCTTAAGTGAAACGCCGGCTTAAAAGGATACTGCGGAGAAACGAAGCCTCCATCTTTTCCGAAGGACCGCCGATCGAACCGCGGATTTGATCGGATCCCATCCCTCGCCGGGTCCTCCCTGCCACTTTTTCCCACCCGAATTTCACCCCCCGTGCGAGCTTATGTATCGCGACGTATCAATCAAAGCCTCCTCGAGGAGAGGCCGATCGATCGGAGCCGTTTTTATTTTTCAATTAAGGCACCTCTGCGGTTCGCTTTGTCATGGCGCACTATTGTGCTCGTATGATAAACGCGCGTGTCGTCCTGGATTAGTCAGTGTGTGTGTGTGCTCGGCGAAAAAAGTGTATCCCATTGTTTCGATCGTATCATAAATAATAATATGAAAATTGTGTATTATAATATTCGTTGTGATGGATTGTTGTTCGGTGCGCCATCGTTGGGATGTTGTGTTTCATTGTTTGGTTGTGCATCGTTGTCGTTCGTTATTTATTTATTTGGTGCTTAATATCTTGTTCTGAGAATTTTGAATAATTTGATTGGTTTCGGTTCGGGTGTGCTTGTCGTTGTGGTTTTATTTTAAAACTGGTATATAGGCCCGATGTTATTAACATCGGCTGTGGATTTGTTAACGGAAACGATAAAATGTGAAAACCCGAAATTTGTACCCGATTTAATATTTAATTATTATAATAAAATCGAATTAGTTCATTTGTTATTTGTTTGTGACATTTAGACTATCCGATGCCCGTATTCGTTTTGAATATATTTAATAAATAAAAGCAGTTCATTTGTTATTGACACAGCATCTGTCATTGCGATTATATACATGTATAGGGATTCAAATATTTTTTTCACCGTGTAATAATCGACGTATTGCATAAGTCAATAGAGACGATTTTTTAAGCATGATATTATAGACGTAAAGTGTATACGCATAAAGACCATATACGCATGAAGAATTATTTTATAAAAGCAAAAAAATATTTGTATCGACGCGTCGTTTTAAAGTCGCGAGCGTCATCGACACAGATACACAGACAGACAGACAGACACACAGAAACCCGCTATTATGTTATTTTCACTGAATTTTTATTATGAAGTTGAAAATCAGTGATTTTCTGAAAAAGGAATAATTTTTGAATGATAAAAGATCAACTTATGTTACTTTGAAAAGCTAAAAAAGAAAAATGTCGAAATCCAAACATGTCGCAATACGTAAGTACTCATGATTTTGAAAATTTTACAATATACGCTGTTGCATCTACAGCATTTGCAGAACGCCACTGATGAGAATGAGTTCATCATACTATATGTGAACTATGCCAACTATTGATTTAAAGTACATAAAAGCGACACGGAGTAGTAACTGAGCGAAAAATTACAAACATTTCAAAACACTTGAAATACTATTAAAAAAAAAAACCGAGATAAGATAAAATTTATCGCGGCAGACGTTCATTATAGAAAATTGCCACTTTAAACGACACGCTTTCGATTATTCTCACCTGCGTATTGTTCTCGCCGATCCGAACGAAATTAAACATATTAACTTGTCGCTTTTACGATTTCATTATACAATCCAGAATTTGCATTATGTTATTCGATTACACATTGCTAAGTCATCGCAATGTGAGCGACCTCCGCATAGGCGTGTGGTCAGCGGCGTTGCGCAAAAGCCTTCGTAAATGTTGCTATTCTCGTTCGATTATCGTTGTTATTGTTGTTCGATTTTGAAACGCATTTTTGTTATCAGCGTTTGCACGAGGTCGTGCAAGTGACGGTGTTTTGTTTAATTAGCAGTCGTAAGGCTGCGGTTTTCGATCTCCGATTACAATGGGTTATCGATTTTTTTATGCGTCGGATGAATTTGGATGGAAAAAATGTTGACCTTGTGTATTCAGGATGTCATGGATGTAGAATTCGAATGTTCCACTTCGTGCCACATAAATTATGAATATTAACAAACTCGTTTATTGACTTGTGTGTGTTTTTTTAAAAATAAGATTTGAATATGTTCGTTTCGAGTTTTTCTTCGATAGATTGCTGAAAACGTGCAATTCGTTTTCATTAATCGTGCCGAATTCATTATACGTACGATTATCGAATTTGAGAGACACGTGTCGTGATCTATAGATGGATTAGTGACCTAGAACGCGTATATTGATCTACGATTATTCATTTCAGCATTAAATTCTTCAATGTCATCAATCTCTTACCAAAATTTTAATAACACCATCGCATAAACGTTACATAAACCTCTCAGAAACAGATTCTCATTCGAAACAACACGGAGACTTCCAACATTCAAACCTACATTACATTATTTTCATTCACTGAAAAACAAACTCGACCAGACGCACAGACTCCGCATACAAAACACCCAACTATGCATTCTGATTTCTCGATGATTTTCATTTCTCGATGTTAAAATTTTATTATGTTTAAAGTTAAAACATTTCTTATTGGTTAAAATTTTGACAATTTTAACCAATTTTTGTCATTCGAATCTTTTTGTCTTTATTGTTAGAAGAATATATGCATATTTTCATTTAAGCAACCTTTTATTACCTTAGCGTAGATAAAGTGGATGCTAGAAACTTTTAAAAAAAATTTGGCATCAAATACTGGTCCCCTTTTTAATTTTTTGCACTCCATAGCAAGTTTATACCTGCTTCAGTATTGTCCATGCAGATGTGTGAAATTTACGGGAACCCTTAAAGAAAATTGATAGTTTTATGGTGAAATAGTTTGACATTTGAAAAAAATTTTCGCCTGTGGCGCTATTTTTGCCTTGCTTATTGTAGAAATATTGATAAATTAACCAAAGAAGTACAAGTATCCAATAGTAAATTGATAGTTTTTGGTGATATAGTTTGATTAAAACATTCGGAAAAAAATTTTCGTCTGCGGCGCCTTTTTGTCTTTTTTTTTTTTTTACATAGTTATTGGTTATTTACCCCTTGGACAAGTATCTCAGGTCTTGAAAATCAAAATCATAATTACTTAGCTATTAAAAAAAACCTTGAAAACAATTTACATTGGGGCGAAGGGAGTTATAAAAATTGAGCGTCCCGGCACTACTTTTTTTTCAACACCACATCATGATCCATAACGACAATCGAGCCAAAACAATTCATCAAAAATATAAAACTCTCAATTTCAGCATTTTTAAACACCACACCCAAACAGCACCGACACATACAGATCGATACACGCTCAAATGCAACGGGAAATCAGCCTCCATACAACAAACTCGCATACGTCCAGCACCGCACGCGTACCAACCCAGCGGCGGCAACACACCGCGCGGACGCACACAGTTTCCGCGGGGCGCGGCGGGGGACGGGGGAGGAGAGAGGACGCGAAAGGGGAGGGTGGGGCGCGATCGGACGCGAGCGCGGCTGAATGGGCGGCGCGCGTCTCCCGCCCGTCTCGTCTCCGCCGACTTCCCCTTCGGCCCCACTCTGACGTTTGCCGCCCCCCTCTGTGTTGTGCCCCCCCCGCCCGCCGCCCCCGCGGGGCTCCGCAGTCCGCATTCGACCGCTGGCTGCGGTCGAAGGAGGGCGTTCGTTTGAGAGGGTTTCGCTTCCGGGGTGTTTTTTTTTTTGCAATGTTTTGATGTTGTATTGATTGGGTTTTTTTTTTTTTTGATGAATCGATTGTTAGTTCGAGGTGGACGATTTGTCGAAATTCGAAATCGGGGCGTTTAAAAAAATCAAAAGGGATAAATATTGACAAAAATCTGAATTTAATTCCAAAGTTAAGATAAATGATTATACCATTCCATCCAACCCCACTCTCTCCGTTTACAAATCTATATATACTAGTGAATAAGCACGATGTTAATAATATCGGCTGTGAATTACGTAATTATATATAAAAAATAAATCTATGCAATAAATATTTTATAATCGTTCCGTTGCGAAAAGTCGATGCTCGTTTGTTATATATAGAGGCTAATGTATATGCCCGATGTTGATAACGTCGGCTGTGAATTTATAACCATACTATTATGCAATAAAATTAAAATGGCGAAGATTATAGCCGTTATTATAATGACCATAAAGACTAAATTTGGAGGTCGCGATTTTCGAGCTCGATAATGATGTAAATAGTGATTATAGCCGTTATTTTGATGGGCATACAGGCTAAATTTAAATGAATTTAATATTTAATTAATAAAACCAGTTTATTTATTATTGTCACGATTATGACATGTAGGCAAAGCCAGAAGCAGTAGGTAATAAGCATCATATTATAAACGTTAACTGTATACGCATATAAAGACCATATTCGCGAAAAAGTCGCGAGCGTCATCGAACAGACACACACACAAATCCGCTATTATATATAGGGGATTGATTTTTGCTAACAATATTGCAATATGCAGTTTATTTAAATACCCATCTTAGAATAAAGTTTTCTTCTATGCTAAAAAAATTAAATTAATATAATTAAAATTAGTTCTTGAAAAATTAATTTAGTTCAAAAGCACGTGATTATATTCATCGCAATATATGCCGCTTAACTTAGTAAGAAGTAGTTCATTATATGATGCACACGTTGATAATTCTTAGAATGCTATTTAGATGATCACACAATAAGATCGTATCATCTCAAACTTACTTGTTAGATAACCCATCCAAGTATTAACATTGTACAATTTCGCTTATCTTTCAAAATCAATAAATCTGACATGAAAAAACGATCGATTGAAATAAAATACACACGTCTGAATTCCCGCTGATGAATTTGATAAGTCTTTTATGTATTAAATGTTATATTATATATAGTAATGACAAACCTTTTTTGAATATGAATCTAAAAAATAAATTCAAGTATGATTGCAATTACAAAAAAAAAAAAAAACCATGGATCACATTTGTCTCGAGTTCATCACTACTGTTACACAGGCTGCATATAATGTTGATGATGATGATATAAAAATAAAATCCAACAAAACGATTAACATACAACCATTTTTTACTGCTACAAAACGAGAAAGAGCGACACGATCTTCCGCCGAGAAAGTCCTCGATTCTCAACTCGTATTATATACGAAACGATCAGAATCGGCATACGCGATCCGCAAAGAAAAAAAAGTACAAAAAAGACGCGAAGACGAGTCAATGGTCGTGCCGAGTGATGGATTACGGCCGTCGCAGAAATCGACGAAACGTCAACGGACGGAAGACGTGTCCCGAATGAGACATATTGGGGTAATCGGTCGGATCCGTCTCTCACTTTCGGATTATTGGAATCATAATAAACGTGATTCGTTTTGTTATAATGTGTCTTCATATAAAAAAGAAGATTGTCGTTTTCAAATCAACGGTAGTTCGTTCCAATTCTGCGCTGTATCAGAAAGAAAAGCGTTAAAAGTTGTTAGATCTAACAACAATAACCGTTTATCTAAGAAAACAGTTGATTTTCGTCTGTGGTAACTCTGTTGCTATGGTGACGCTCATACAATGCTCCGTTGCTATGGTGACGCTCATAGAAAGCTCCGTTGCTATGGTGATGATGCTCATAGTAATTCCGTTGCTATGGTGACGCCCGATATGACGAAAGAAAACCGTATTTTAGACTACGTTATGATATTTAACGGACTATTTGTCGGAAGGTTGATAAACTTTGAATACCTATTGGTATTTTTTTTAAATATCAGCCTGTACTGGGGATTCGGGTGAATGTTATGCGTGTTTGTGAAATGGTGAAATTTTTAAATAAAAATGTCGATTGTTGAATATATCCTTCAATCACGACTTCGAAAACCGGTAGTGTAATATAATGTGTGTGAATAAGTCGTGGAAAATCCCAGACAGTTTAGATCTATAGATCATTCGAGTCACGATCGAGAAATTTTGCATGCAACAAATTTCACTATATGCATCCTGGCTGGAGTATATTTATATCGTAATATTTTTTTGAAAATTTTTCCCGTACATTTCCATTTCTAAAGAACTGTTGAATAAATATGAACAGAATTCATCCTCAGTAAAGATTAATTACTTTGACTACATATATGCTTTTTTAATAATTCTGTATTTAGTTTGGTATAAGAAGTGTTAAGTATTTAAATTTGTTTTTAGAAACACTATAGTGTAGGGAGAGAATAGTGTTTAATAAAGGGACGAATCTGCATTTATCTCTCGTTCAATTTAATCAAGTCAATGCATTTTAATTAAATCGTAACGGTTCCATCGGGGCGTTAATTCGTTAATTTCGTTATCTAGCGTGAAAAGCTAAATCTTCGACACTTTCATTTCGCAAAGACTACACAACACTAATAAAACATCGAAAATTCGAATAATCAGTTCAAACCGATACGTCATTAATATCAATTTAAAAAAAGGAAGATAACTATAATTATTTAATCCGATAATGCGACAAGCATAATATCGATAACTAGCGTAATTGATCGATCGAAACGCGCACAGCATTTCGCAATATCCTCGTTTCATACGATGGCAATAAAACTTGAAAATATAACGACTGCACGCTCATACATATTATATGAATAGGAAAAAGCCAACAGTTTCTAGGAATTGCACAACACAACGACAAAGCGTTTAACTACCGCTCTCCGGAGCACACGACTCGTTGCGCAACGATTGAACTCGAACCGAGACAATGGCGTATTAATATATCCATTTTCGTAATAATGAACAATTAATGAAACGGAGATGGATCTGGAGTTGGATTTGATGATCTGAGGAACGGTGCCGGAAGATTGTGTGGGTGTATGTTAGGGATAATCGTCGAAATATAGAGAAGAATGGAGGATGAAGACTTATATGGTTTTCCTTTAAAATATTTAATTTTTTTGGTTTTGTGTGGAAGAAATTTTATGAGAAATGATGTCCATTGTTGGATGAAGGCTTTTCTATAATAATTTTAATAGAAAAGATGTGTAGAGTGATGAATAAATGAACGTTTCAAGGAATCGAGTGAACGTTTGGAATAATCGTCGCAATATACAATCGATCGGAAGATAAGGGCTTTCCTCATATTGTGTGGAGTGAATTGATGTCCATTGCTGGATAAAGGCTTTTTTATAATAATTTTAATCTAAAAGATTAGTAGAATATATGTTCGTTTCAAGGAATCGAGTGTTTTGAAATAATCGTCGTAATATGTAGCCAGTTAGAATATGAAGGATTTTCTGATATTTTATGGATGGAATCGGATGAAAATTGATATGCATTGCTGGATAAAGGCTTTTCTATAATAATTTTAATCAAAAAGATGTGTAGAGTAATTAATAAATGAACGTATGAAAGAATCGAGTACGTTTAGAATAATTGTCACAATATGATTAAAAATAAGGGCTCATAGTGTGTGGAGTGAATTTGATGAAAATTGATGTCCATTGTCACGTGAAAACGTTTCTATAATAATTTTATTTGAAAAAATATGTACAGCGATGAATACATGAAAGTTTCAAGGAATCATACAATGTTGTATGCAAATATTAATGTATGTACTGTGTATATAATATATTATATTGCGTTATAGATAAAAGTAGCGTGACGGATTATGGTGTACGGAAGTAGTATGCATAACAATCGAAAATACACTTTGAATTTACAACAGTATGATATAAAATAGATTGCATACAAATAATCATAAAATTTATTCCATAAGAGAGTATTTCATCGAGTAACACGAATTCTAGACAATCTTAATTCGATTTTTATATATATAAAATATAAAACAGAAATATCAAAAACTTACTGTTGTCATACAGAACATTATCATAATAACAGTTATGAGTGTTAACCCAGATATGATTATATAGAAATAAAACGTATATAGAATTTCCTTTGGCAAAAGAAAAAAGTTTCACTTTGGAAAATTCTTCAAAGGTCAAAACGCACAAACTACCGATACAATGGGAAAACGCAGACCGTATTAAGCCGGCACTACACACAAAAAAATAGTGTGTATACCGGAGACAAACAATCGGTCATTGTTGTTCTTTTTACACGGCCGAAGGATACAATCGCATCAAAACCGAAAGCAAGAGGAGGGTAAACAAAGGACGAGAGTTGCGCAACTCGTCGGTATCGCTAATTGAAAAAACGGCTTTGTTTCCTTTTCAGTAACGCGTAAGTGGACGAAATGTACATGTGTATGTACAACACTTCACGCACTGAGGTCGTCGAATGTGGAACGTGTGGTAGTTTAGTGGTGCAATGTGGACTGTGGAGGTGCACGGGAAGGTCTGGACGTGACCTAAAATCGGGGACTGGACATGACCTTAAATTGATTCCGGCAGAGGTCGGCAACTTTGTGATGGAGTTGTCATCGCAGTCGAGTGGTTTAGCACTCAAATGGTGTGTTGATTCGCGATTATCGTGATCTGAGATGGAGATTTGTGGTATTGAGATTTTATGATGTTGTGCAATGTTTGGATTCAATTATAAATGCATTATGTGTGAATAGGTCAAATCGCTTGCGATAAGTCGTGTGAAAGAATTTATTATATCGTCGTTAGATGCGATCGGATAAATCGTCAAAAGTTTGAAAGTTTTTTTCTGCAAGGACATTTTTGATGAGTCCAAATAATATTGTGTCTAAGTGTTGACCAAAATACATGTCGCTTAACTAGGATTTATCGTTGCGTTCAACATGGTTAAGTTATAGAACATTTTATAATATGTATTAGAATATTTAAGAATCATTTAACAAAGTTAAGCTAAAACTGGCATAAAGTGAGGTGCATTTAACAAATAGAATGATGACCTTCTCTTCGAAATTAGACAAAAGTGATATGGTTCCGAATAATTAGTATTAAAATTCATCAAGCATCATCTACATTAAAATAATAAACTTCACAAAGGAAAGGCATTGAAAATTGAAAGATTGTAGTGGAAGCTCTCGTCCCAAGGTCCCAAAAGGTCTTTAATATTTAAAAATATTTTTTTGACGAAACAATATATTTTTTTATACCAATACAATACAAAGACATTACGAAAATTCAATCACTCTCTGAAGAAAAAAGGTATTCGATTGCACAAATTACATAATATCCCCAATTTCACGAAACCGATAAACAATAAAAAATTGATAATGAAGACGTACATTTTTTTCATTTTTTTTTATAATTTAGCTTTAAAATCTAAAACCTAGAACCCTGCATATATTAAAAAATTTGACACCTCAACCCACCCAAACCTATTTTACAATCCACTCATTCCGACCGAAACACCTCAATCCAACACAAACACCGAACAACAACCGCGAAATCCGAAAAGGTTAAGCATCCCTGAACCGGGAGCCGTAGCGGTCGCGTCAACGGTTTTGCGCAACCACAAGACTACAGTTTGACATTGCTCCGGTTCTGCAAACGAGAAGAACGAAACGAGAGTGGGTCGCCATAACGCAAGTGGGACAAGTGCAACCGAAAGCACCGTCCGATGCGAGTTGAAAGGTTCGATTGCGGGTAGGTGGGTGGGTGGGTGGGAGTGTGGAATGTGGGATTCGGACGTAGGATCCGAGGGGTTTGTCTTAGGGTGGAATTTTCAATTTAAGTTTCTGTGTGGTGGGAGGGAGGTTGCGAAATGGAGTCGGGTGTGAGAGGACGTTTCGGTTCGGTTGGGTGTTTGTTTTTTTTGGGGGGGAGGGCTTTAGAGGAGTTATATATAAAAATGTAGTTGATAGGTCGACGAAAAGAGATAAACTGTTAATTTGTCAGTTTTTGAAGTCAATTACATATTGGGTCGATGTATTATACAGGTTTTTACTCCAAATTAGAACTTTTTCATTTCAAATTAGCAATTTTTCATTTCAAACCAACAATTTGTCTTTTCAAAGTAACACCTTTGCATTTCAAATTAACAATTTTTCATTTCAAAGTAACACTTTTTCAATTCAAATCAACACTTTTTCAATTCAAATTAACACTTTTTCATAAATGAATTCAAAAAGTGTTACTTTTAAATGAATTTTTTTTCAATTTTAAATGAAAAAGTGTTACTTTGAAATAAAAAATTGTTACTTTGAAATGAAAAAGTGTTAATTTGGAGTAAAAAACCTGTATATTGCAGGCTTTCACAGGCCTTCGCTGTGAAGTTCAAGCAGCTTGGTAGGCAAAATGACCCTTACTGTGCTTGGGGAGAGATTCAGAATCCGGATCATATCCTGTGGTATTGTTTTCTGGCAGAAAATGAAAGAAAGAACATGTTTTCCGGGTTTCGCGAATGTTTGCCAATTTCCAATATAGACCTCGTTTTCTCGAAATTCGCCTTTTGTGTGTTCTGTATCTTTGCCATCGGAAAGCAGTCCTTCGTGATTGCTTAGGTTTTTCTTTTAATTTTAAGCTGCGTTTGTTAGTTATGAAGCTAAAATTTAGTTATGTGGAAAGGAAAGTTCAAGGAAAGCAATTGAAAAGAAGTTCAAATTTAAAATAACAAAGACGTTTACTTTAGAAAAACATCAATAAAGAACCATCACGCTATATTATTCACAAAACTATTTCGCATCGTTCACAAATTAAACAATTTTGCAAACAATAGTTCATCAAAAATTACGACATTTTTCCATAATCAAAACGATTTCAAATAACAAAACTATCCCTCAAAACACGTATCTATCCATTGGTCACATTATACATCGCTTAACATCAATCATCAGCACAAACTGGTCCATTAAACGAGCACAAACCGTTATCACAACTATTACATAAACGTCTCACTCAAACGAGATTTATTAAGTCGACAAAGCAAAAAAATACAAAATTTTATATAATACACCAGCAATTACTTCCATTACACAAAAATTGTAAAAACAATTCAGGGTTGACCAATTCGAAAAACGGCATCGGGTTCGTTGACATTGCAATTCGTCGGTTTACGTAAATGCATCAACACCGTTTCGCACACATGCACCGCATTTGCAATTTAAATATGCATTCTCTAACATCCGAAGTATGAATATTTCGTTTTATTTCTAATTGTGCGAAACCAAGTGTAAAAAAAACCGAAAAAAACCGAAATGTACGTGAAAAATCGAGTGCGTCGAAAGGGACTGTATTTTCCAGTTTTGTGCCTTGAGAACATAACAAAAAAATAGTGGTGGACGTGCGATTAGAAAAAACAATGGTGTGACTGATTTCGAGTCGTATTTTGCGTTTTCACGCTTTTCTTGTTAATAATGAAGATTAACAAAAACGAACGAATTGGAATCGAATTGAAAATGTTAAAGAAAAGTTGAAAAGTGTCATTGAACTTGATAATATTTTGAAAAATAATTGATGTGTTAAATTTTGGTAGAAAATGGTATACAAAAAGTAAATATTTGATTGATTGACTGATTAATACAATCAATTTTATGAATCGAATGAAATTCAAATAGGATCAAATTCTTTATATGGCTTTTACGTTTCAAATTCAATCTTTTTAACTTCAAATTGACATTCTAAACTTTAAATTAAACTTATTAAAGACCTAATTCAAACATCGGAAAGTATTTCGCTAGGTCGGTAAAGTGTTAACACTGTTTAAGTATTATTGTTGTATAATAATCAATCAAGACAATTTATTCTTTAATTTGACTTTGATTATCCCAATAAGTAATTTTTACATATATAATTATTATATTTTTAAATAAATTTATCTGAAAATAGGTACCATAGATATGTACCTACCTAACGTTTCTATTATATTTTTCATGAAATCATAAAAAAAAACGAGAAAAATAAACAAGCGATGGTAGAATTTGATTTGTAAAAGATGCAATTTGAATTCAGAATGTAAAAAATGTATAGTTTAGCAATGATTACAATAATAAAAAAGATGAATGATTTGGTGATACGAATGTTATCATATCTAATACAAATCATATTACAAGATAACGTCAATAATTTGACAAATTTTACAAACACAAAAATGCTTAACAATTCATTGAAAATCGATCATAGATAATATATAAAATGAAAAGATTCAAATAATCGTAAATAAATCAAAACGACAGTAATAAACATCGGACGATGTTAATAAAACAATACAAACTGACGTTTCGAGATAAGAAAGCGTCTTATCGGTTGAGAATTATAAATATATATACAATAAAGTCATTATCAAACGTCATTATATTTTAATGTGTTTTAATGATCTGAGGTCAAAGATCGTCGACACAAATATAAAACGTACGATAATAAATCACCAATGCGTGACCCAAAAACATAATAAAAAAAATCGTATTGTAAAAATAAAACGCTCTTTTACAACGGCGATGAAATTTTAAAAACAATCAAAAAAAAAAAAATGAAAACAAAAGTTGAACGCGAATCCGTTTTATTTCTGTAATGTGGGTTAACGCAGTGTTAATACGAAAGATCGTCGACAAGTTTATAGTTTTGGGGATTTTTATTTTTTCAACTTCAATAAAATCGATCGTATCTCTACTTAAGTTGTTTCAAATTTATCTATGATATCACTGAAATAAAAATTTATTAAAAACAACACCACGAAAAACGAAAAAAAAGTAATAATCGACGTATTTTCTTAACATTCAAAATCGATAATCATCGAAAATAATGGACAAACAGAACAAATATAAACATCGCAAATATAATAGGAACGGCAATATTTGCACGACAACATTGAAACAATAAAGCGAAGGTAAACAAATATTGACGCGAACGTTCTCGATCCGAGAACAATGACTCGTTCCGAGAACAACAACAAAAAAAGAACCGCAATCGTGAAATTCGGCGGCATTGAACAGGTTAAGAAGCGATATAATTTCGCAATCGAGCCTCGTCCGAGTGAATTTTGTGTATTAGTCATGAGACAATGACTCTTTCGTGTGATAAAATTGTTGTGGTTGTTAAAAATGCGCTTGTTTGTATGTTTTTTATGTGTTGTTTGCGAAATTGCTTAGTTCGGGTATGGAGCGAAATGGTTTTGCGTCGTAATTGTAGTGAGATGACTTTTTATTATGATAGTAAATGTCTTCTTTTTCGTCTAATGAAATTTTAGATTTGTAAATGTTATGCTATGATTGTTTGATCGTTTCGTCCATGAACGAAGCAAAGAATTTTGTTAAGTCTATGAAATTTAACAATATCTATCTGGTGGTGTATAGAAGTCGTTTAGTGAAAGCGCACCATAAGTACATTATTTGATGTCTTCTGTCAAATATTACAGCTGAAGTACCTTTCGACATATATGAAGGCATAAGAATTTAATTTGCACGTCTGATATTCAAAAATATTTGGAAATTTTGGCACGTGAACGAATAAAAAGTTCACCACCATTTTCCTAAGGCATGTTAACTGTAAAAGTGTTTACAGACGTTCGGACATGGTCACGCGCAACTAATTGATTTGTCGCGCTCGCAACCATGTTCGAACTCGATCGTGTGGCCGCGACCTACCAACCGTCTGTGGTTTAATAATGTGCAGTCGAACATGGTTGCGAGCACAACAAATCAATTAGTTGCGCGTAACCATGTCCGAACGTCTGTTAACACTTTAATATTTGACAGAAGACGTTGAATGATACATATATTATTCGCCTATACACTACCAGATGTTATTAAATTTTATAGAAAAAGCAAGATGTTTGCGTCGTTCATGGACGAAGCGATTACACAAATATAATAATCAGAGCGTAAAAAAAACCTAACCTAACTATTGACACTTCCATGATCATGGAAAAGAAGAAGTGTGGAAACGAAGATAACGAAAGAAAGTTCAAATTATGATAAAAAACATTAAATCATCTCACTTTATTTAAATACGACGCAAAGTTTTATTGCGTCGTACGCAAACTAAGCAATCTCGCAAACAACGCGTAACAAGATTAAAATAGATTTCGGTAATAAACTTGAATATAAAACAAATTGATATAAATACAAAAGTTCATATTGATAAAATCGTATTCAATATAATTTATTATCTACAACCGTCCGTTATTGGTTCGCGCAAATCGAACAATTTCACGAGAAATTTCTCATAAAAACATTTACGTACCATAAAAGTCTATTATTATTGTTATTCAAAAGAAATATTTCATATTCGATCGCTAACCATAATGCATTTTTATGTTGACCATACACCGAGATTGTTTACAAAACGCGTTTCTCGAAGACCACCCAGCTCATAGGAAATTCCGAATCGGACACGACCGTTTTACAAAACTCAATTAAAAACTTCACAAAACACCAACAACCCTCACGAAGATCAACCACCCCAAACTGGGTCATATTCAAAATCGATAATTAAAAACGCATCAGATCAAAAACCCAATCGAAGGAGTTGCGAATTTGTACGTTAACTTTCTTCGCGGTTTGGCCGAAGCTTCTTGCGTAATAAATAAATAAATAAATAAATAAATAAATAAATAAATAAATAAATAAATAAATATATTACATGGACAAAATACGTGTACGACAGACGGTTTGTCTGATGGACTCGTATTTCTGGTCGGTTGTATAATATGACAAACGAAGAAAACCGGTATCGTTGCTTTTTAATGGCCGAGCTGACGGATCATCGGTTAGCGTTTTAACCGATTTTACTATCGAGTATGGAAAGTGAACGTTTTTTTACTGTTTGTTAATGTTGTATGTTGATTTGGTCTTTGTGAATTGTTTAATAATGAATCGTATGAATGTATGGATGAGTTATGGTCGAAAAATTGAGTTTCATTTCGATCTAATGGTTGACGTTAACTTTGAAAAATTTTTGCTTTATTTGTTTTTATTTAAATTGAAATCTATAAGGATTTTGATATGATATGAATTTTTATAGAAAGATTTTGATCAGGTTTCATATCATTTTATGAAACCAGATCAAAGACAAATTAAAGAATATATGATTTCTCATAGAGTCTAAAGAATATATCTCCGGTAGTCGAATTTGAATTGTAAAATAATAAATTTGATACGAAAAGATTTAGAAAGACTGAATATAATTTATAAATGCTGAATATGGAGCATGAAAGCTATATCGATAAAATCTGATATGAAACATAAACATATACTTCAACAACCGATAATTGCACATAGAAATAATTACAACCGCAAAAACACAAAAAAAAAACATCAATTCCTACAAAGTGGGCCATGCAAAGATGTCGGTTACAAATATCGCAGAAAATTACACATTTCGAAAAACGCCAGTTCACTAGAAACACAACCTTCTATTTCCATTTTAATATCGACGATCAATCGCGTTGTATTATCGAAGTGAAAGTACACATTAGTACGCCTAACGTTTAAACTCGGTTCAATATGTCGATCGATCCATCCAAAGAACACGTTTTCGAAATAAAACGTAGATCGTTAAAGGAATGAAATGTATTATTAACTGTCGACGTTTCGCAACGGCGAATCGCAACACTAATTCGAAACGATGGACACAAAAGATAATTGTGGATGTATAATTTTTTTCAATTTACGTAAGAGTATTTTGAATGTTTGATGCGCAGAGATCTGCATGATCAAATAAAATTTTATACGAAGAAAGATAAAACACGCAAATAGATTATGCGTATTTTTGTAAATACGTCATAATTAAAAATTTTGGTGATCAAACGTAATTCTAAACGATATAAGTATATACGACAAGTTTTAGAACAATTGGAGGATTAAATGATCCAAAAATGTTTTATAATTTATTTGAATAATATTATTTAGAAAAATTTTCGTTGTAATTCACATTCGGTGTTGTAATGTTATGTGTGCTATTATCGGTGTGTGCCAGTGTCGTATGAATTAAAGTCGTTTGGGGAAACATACTGGAACATGTTGGTTAAACGATCCAATTGATGCTTTATAATTTATTTTGATTATACTATTTCGAATTATTTGAGGATTATCTTTTACTATGTGTCTTTTGGACAAACGTATGGGAATTGTAATTTTATCAATCAAAATCAGTTATATTATAAAAAAAATAAATCTTACCCTTGAGTTATTGAATATTCAGTGAACGGATAACTCAACCACGTCAAACAATCCATTTCGCTCAACATCGACCACAAATTCATCGTAACACTTAAAATTATCAACGTGACGCAGATAATGAAAAAATACGACTAGAAATAATTCACTGATCACCAAAAACCTCCATCGAACACTTAACAACACAACATCGAATCCTCGCGAAAAACGCGCCGCCTCCCTTTGACCAATCTGGAAAAACCTGCGGAGACTTTCCCGATTTTCCGGGTCATTTTCCCGACAGATGCGTGCGATTCACCCGAAAGAATAACGTGCACTGAGTTTTCGGTCGCGATATCTGACGAGAAGATATCACCTATTCCTTATCGATTGTTATTTTCGTTGTTTTTTTTTTTATGATTATTATTATATCGCGTTTTTTGCGCTACTGATAAATCGCTTAGTCGCGGAAACGCGATATCGCGTCCACGTGTAAGTGTGTCGAAATTTTACCTTTATAAATGGTTTTTGTTTCGTGTTACGAATGTGCGATTTGTTCGGTTTTTTGTCAGATGATTCATGGTTTGTTTTTGTGTATAAAAAATGAATTGAATTTTTGTAATATTAGATGGTTTGAAAGCGGGAGTCAGGTCAAGTTTCGATTGTTATTATTAATCAGTGTGTAAATTGAACTGCCTCTTTTATGATGAATATAAGTAAAGAGTGTTTCTTAATATTTTATAAAATGTTTATGTTATTGTTATGTATATTGCATAATGTAAAAAAGAGATAGGGAAACATTTTTAAAATCTAGTTCATATCAGTATGAACCAGAAATTTTTTATAGAAGTTTAATTTTGATAATATTTTTTTTGGATAATCTAACATTTTATGTGCGTGAATTATTTATTGACAACATGAATAAAAATGCATTATAAGTACTTAATAGCATAATCCATATTAATAATATTATTTTTTTAACGAATTTCAAAAGTACGGAAGTTATACTTGTGATTTTAACCAAATCTTAACAAGTTTTGGATTTATGTGTCGTACAGTAAGAAAGATTTTTTGTCGTCTGAACTGTTAGCGTATGCAAATTTATACGATCTAAGGGAAAATAATTTGTAAAAACTGACAAACATAACCTCCATACAACACGTACAAACAAACTCGTTACAAAATCTAATTTTCAGACTTATAATACTTAAATTATGCGAAAAATATAATTTGAGCACCTATAATGCATTTTTATTCGTCAAAATATAAATTTACGAAAAAACAACTCAAGCACCTAAAATGAAAAATTACTTATTTTTTAATCATTTCTATATCGACAAATAATTTAAATTGAATATCATATTGCGTCACTTGTGTGAAAACTTAAAGCGGATTTAAAAAAAAGAAACCCTAAACCCAATTTTTTATCGAGTCAAACCCTCGTCAGGATAGTATAAAGGACGAAACAGCGGTCGTCCTATTGTCACGACCAGATAAACCAATTTCTCATATTATACGAATTAAAAATATCAAAACACAAACACACGCTCCATTTGCGGAAAATTACGGCCGAGGAAAATCGTATTCGAGAAAACTAACGTTTTAATTGGATTTCACCGTTAAGGAAATTTAATTACTTAATAATTCTCGGAGAAACAAGCAACGATACCCGCATAAGTGCATTACACCAGATAAATCAACGATTTTCAACGGTTGAAAAGTTAGAGAACCGCTGGTCGCCGGCTTTTTCCGATTTATTGTGTTTTAGGTGTCTAACAAAGCGCACTATGGGGGATCGGGTAATTTTATAGGTGGTCTTACGGAACACCGTTTTCTTCCACCGTGAGAAACGACAGATTATTTATCGTATAGCATCGCTTGAGATATACTCGATCTTAGATTTATATTGTGTGGAAAAAGGGCTAGATTAATTGAAGGACGAAAACGGGTTTGAATGGAAAATACATGGGAAAAACGAACGAGGAAATCGAAAATTTTGTTCGATAACAATTGGGTTAATATTGACATTTATTGTGTCAAATAAATATAGATGGGGAAATTTGGGTGATTTCACGATGTTAAACGTTCGTTGTCGTTATTTTGAATTTTAATATGAAATAATTAAAAAAATATATATTATCATAAATCATCAACAAACTCTTATTTAGATGTTGTACATTTTTACCAATTTTGTGAAATTTCATCGAATGATCAAATGTAGTATGCCTAATTTCGTGATATTATGGACAATTTAAATTCTTAAGGCTGTCATATCCATCTTTGTAGATATCTCAATAAGAAAGTATTATAAAATTTTATACATAATCCTATTCTATCTATTTTTTTATGTAAATCGAAAGCTTTGTTTTACTGAAAACTGAATCATGCATGTAAATATGTCCATAGAAGCATCACATGTGGAAATTTATCACTAAATTATATCTTCGTGTATCTACTGAAAATTTTTTTATACATAAGTGCAATTTTCGAAAATATGTTAGTACTAGTAAATAGGCCCGATGTTAATACATCGGCTGTGGATTTGTTAAGAAACAGAAAACGATGAAATGTGAAAACCTGATTGTGTGAACCCGAAATGTGTACCCGATTTGAATATTTAATATTTAATTAATCAAACCAGTTCATTTGTTATTGACACAATTACGACATATAGGCGAAGCCAGAGGCAGTAGGTAATAAGCATCATATTATAGACATAACTGTATACGCATATAAAGACCATATTTGCTGAAAAGTCGCCAGCGTCATCGATACAGACGTACACACAGAAATCCGCTATTATATAAAGGGGATTATTAAAAAAAATCGACTTTATTCAAGCTATCACGGAATGATCCAAATTCACCCCATACGATTCTATTTTTAAAAATTAGCAACAACGCAAACTTTGACTCTAACAATATTTATTTAACAAAGCGTCACCGATAGATTAGAAATAACTAAAACCGCGATAGTGCATATCAATAAGAACGTTTACTTAAAAGCGTCACTTTCCGATAACAATATGGCGCGTTTCCGCATTGCCGAAAAGCGAGCATACAAAAATAAAATCGGAAACACTTCGGTCGCCGACAAAATTAACCAATTATCGGCGGACGTGTCGCCGAAGCGCGCCCCGGCGCTTTGGGGTTTAAGGAAATTGCACGGCAGGAGTGAAATTTCGCTCGATCAGCGTTTCTCAAACGTCTCGAGATCGATTTTGTGACGGTAATTGGGAAACACGAAAGCGATTGGTGCACGTGATTCGATTGAACCAATCGCCGATTCGAATTATTGGCGGCAAATCGACACATTTCGTATAATCTTTAAATCGATAAACGGAATATTTTATGTATACGTTACTTTATCAGTCAAGAACGATGAGGTCATCTTGTCGAAACAGTGAAACTTACCTGAAAACAATAAAAAAAAAACGATTAGTACAAATTTATATTTTTTATACATGATAAATAATAATGACTAATTTATCAACGGGCTTTTGAGATTTTTAAATGTACATGCATAAATTTTTGAATCAATAATATATGAGCCGTTATATTTGATAGTAGAGTGTCTCCATTTTTATTCGTTTCGAGATTTGCGTTTTTCAGTATTTAAAAGTACTGTTAACCTGTAATGTATTTATTTTTCTTTTTTGAGGTTATAGACATATTAAATGAACTTAGTAATAAAAATATTGAATTAAATATAACTGAAATAGTGTTTTTGTAACTGAAAATTAATTACACCATTTTAATTTATAAAGAAACTTGAAAAAAGTTATGAGTTGTTATATATGAAAGTGGTACAAACGCTAATTTAAAAAAAAGGGTAAAACCAAGATGTCCTCTTATATGTTTATACTAAACAAAATCAGAGTATAATATCGAAAATTTTTATATTATATTCTTGCTTGCATTTGACGATTGTGTACGGATTTAAACAAATTCAAGTAATTATATAGCGGAAATAGTATTGATAGTATATATAATATTATAATTGGCAATGATAGTATTATATAGTCGATTTGTTAAAAATTTTAGCGATATACTGTCGAATCACGAGTATAAATAGTAAATGGAAACACGTCACTTTTAAATATAACAGATATGCTATCATATTTTACAGCGAAAAATCTTTTATTCATGTCATACAGATGTTATATATAGAAATATACAAAGAGGACATACAAGTTAATTTAAAGCTAGACTTAACTCTTTTGTATTTTTCAAAATTAACGTTTACAACACTTTCTTACATAACAGCTCATACTTTTAACGAGTCTTTAAATATTATAAAACGTTGCCCGGTTGATCGTTGTCCAGTTGACCCATTACAAAAAATATATATATACAGAAAAAACACTTCAAATTGCGTAAATAAAGTAGACTTGCTAAAAGAAAAGGCAGATTGAATCAAATGAAAAAAAACTAGCAAATCGTAGAACAAATCGCGTTCGTGCTGTTTTGAAACGGTGTAACGATATTATATCACACAACTCGGTACGGTAGTTTTTTTTTTCATAATATTTTCTAGCACGGAATCTTTTTTGTGCTAAGCACATTTTTCGTAACAATATTCACAGTTGGAGTGGTTTATCTTTTATCTTGTGTTTTATTGGAAACACTCATGGAAGATTTCGTATGGAGTGGAACGAGCTTTTAAGGTTGTGTTTGCGTATGATATGGAAGGCGCGTGTACTATAAAATTAATATTTACGTAAACGCGATGTAACTTTTCTATTCTCGATTGTATAATGTAGATAAGGTGCTGGGATTATGGTAATTAGTCGGTTTAGGTATTAAGATGTTGTGAAACTATTTTATGGATGGGTTGTTGATTGTTATGCAACTTTTGTAATACAAAATATGACTTTTTCGATAGTATCTAAAGTTTAAACTTTTTTTAAGAATTAAGATAAAAATTGAAGTCATTGTCGTCCCGATGGCATTGGTAAATAAGGCAATGCTTAATGGCGGCAAAATAAATTAAGTAATAAATTTTCCTTAAAAAAACATATTTGACAAAAAAAAAACAATATTGTTAAGGTTTTGGAGTAAATTTATGACGTGAAAATGTAATTTGAAATAAACATCTATAATATTGAAATTATTACAAAAAAATTGTTTGAACTTTGATCTATCATATATTTTTAGAGAAGGCGACATTGTCTCGGGACGTCGCTGCAAGAAACTGATGATGAAGACAGTATTCATTTACATGATCCGTAATACATATCACTTAACTTCTACTATCGACATAAAAAAATAATTATTACAATGCAAATAAGCACCTTCATTAGTTTATGAATATATATTTCATCATTAAAAAACAAGGTCTTTTCGACACACCAACTCAAATTCATCTGTCCTTTTAAATTGTTTCAAAGTCAATGTCAAACGATCATATTTAACAATCGACCTTCCCATTTATAGTTTAACGTTTGTTCACCGACCTACAATATCAAAATACATCAATCGCCATATTCAACACACGATAAGTCCCCTATACAAAATTCAAATTCCCAACACAATACAAATTCCCGTCATCACCACTAAAACACCAACCAAAGCCTCATCACCAGACACAATCACCCCCAACATAAAGGCGGCATCACACCACGTCAACGGGCATCAAAAACGATTACTTGCGAAAGCCTTAAAGGCGACCCAGAAAGGACAACGGACATACACATTCGAATCAATACGGGGACTTTCACGAGATTGAGCTATTTACATACGCACGAGAGGTGTGTTCCTATTATTGTTACTTTTTTGTTGTTGTTTGGAGCTAGATCCGAGCACGCCCACGTTACATCTTTCACGAATTGCGTCTCGGCACGATTTCGTGGGAAGCTCGAAAACTAAATATATGCTAAGGAAGATGTATTAGATATTCGATGTGATGTTTTCAAACGTGTTTTGAGCCACGTGTGAGTCAGTGGATGTTTATGCGCTCGGAGATAATGAGGATAGTTTCGGTGTAAACGTTCGAGATTATCTTTGAAATTTGTTGGATGTACGAATTTGTGTTTTCTAAATAAGACCGAGAGACGTGTGCTGAATTTGAATTCGTTTTAATTTTAGAAAGAAAAACGATACAAAGTTCACGTGCGGTGGTTTTTCAAGAATCGTTCTAATTAAAACGAAAAATTGGGAGACTCGTATGCACATGTTTAAACACATGCTGCAACAAAAGAAATCGTCAGACTGTGAACATTGTTCTAATTTTTTAACGATTAAAGTAAAAAATACACAGAAACGTTTGATTGTAAAAATAGCAATATGAAAAAATTAAATAATAAGAACAAAATGTTTCTCAAAATTATTATAAACAAATCGATATATTATTATGTTGTATAATTGTAAAATTGTTACAAAATAATGTATTTTTAGAAAAAAGGTTGACGAACTCTCACACGCAACAGTTAACACATTAAGCACCGGAGCATATAAATCCAACGACACTTAAGCGAGCCGGCGAATAAAAAGTCAAGTTGTTCACAAAACAAATCTCGTACGTTTTATAATCGTCCAAGTACAAACGCACTTCTAGTGAACTGTATGACTATTGTAAAAAGACTGTAAACATCCTCAGCTTTATCATGATTTATTATTGGATGATGATACATAAATTTTAGCGGTTGTCATTAAATTCAAGTGCAGACTTTTGAAATGTCATCAGTTCGGTGACAATTGTAATGTCTATAATTGAAGGGAAGGATTTTATTCGTTTTTATTTTTAATAATCATTAGAAGTCGATAAGTATATTTATTTACTATATATCGTTGAATTTTAATAATTAATAAAAACTAATACATCAAAAACTATTAATTTTTAAATAATTTTAAGCAATAAGCACGTGGACATATTTAAATGGTTTTTTTTATAAATAGAATGCTGAACTACAGTAATAAATTTGCAGCGATTTTGAAATTCGATTCAAATTCATCACCGAATTCAAGAAATTAACGAAAATCGATAAATCATTGATTCAAATAAGTTTTTGACAAAGTTGTAAAAATTTATAAAATATAACCTAAAAATTTAAAGATTAGTCATAGAGTAAGCTCATATGAAAAAAATATTCAGAAATATTGAGTATCTGTTGTAATAAAACCAGGATTTTTCATCCGGGATCCTATTATTGAAATTCCGGGGTTGCATTATCTAACCATGTCCACATATAATCCACACTAAAAATTGCAATAAAATAATTATTTCAAAATCTACCATTTCTAATTCCGAAAATCGGTTCTAAGACAACGCAAGGACGCCAAAATATCGCTCGAAAACCACAGTTTGTCATTTAAAATAAGTATCGCAATCCCTCGATAGATGGACTGTCAAAGGTTGTGACAGCTCGCAATCGCGTATATATCTCGGTGCTTAGGATATTTGAAATTGGAATCTCTTTTTTAATTTGTTCTATTTACCTTATAGATGTGTCGTTGAAAATAGTCTCGAAGGGATTTCAGTCATAATATTTGTATATTTTACACGCGAGTTACGATCTGTCATCAATGAGATCGTCACGTGTACAACACATCATAAACAAAAACCTTATTTCGCGGAACTTTGACATTTGAGGTTATACATAATGAGGGTAGACACGAATAAAATCTCACTCAAATAGATATTTGACGTTTCCTTAATTTTCCTTAATCATGCCATCATCACGTATAGTAACCACTGAGATATATACGCGAATACGATTTGAAATCTTGACATTTAGTCCATCTATCGAGCATTTGCGATACTTATTCAAAATGACAAACTGTTGGTTTTGGAGCGATAACTTGGCGTCCGTGCGTTGCATTAGCACCCGAAAATCTGATGTAACCAATTCCAAAATTTTCAAACAAAGTCCGAAAATTACACCTCCCACTTGACACTCCTCAACAAAAACTAGCACATCCACACATCAAAGCACAAAAACCGATCAGAACTACAAACCCCATCGAAACTCAACACTCCAACAGTCCCATAACGACCCACCAGCATATGCACCCATTCACAAACAGAACGACAAACACAAGGAGCCGAACCCGCTCTCCGAGGCGGGAAAACGAGGCCCGTATAAACAGCGGCGTTCAAATATTTACGACAGCGCGACTGAAGTGGCCCGCCAGTGTACACATTGACTGGGTAAAATGTCAATTGTGTACGCGTGCATCATTATGCGCTCCTCATTAGTGCAGCTCACGGATGGCGCTCGTCCACTTTCTGCGTGGAAAAGTCTGCTTGTTATTGTTTTCACGTAGCGTGGTGTGTTCGAAAAAAGGCGCGGGAAAAAAGCGGTAGTTCGGCTTTGATGAGGTCGAATCGGGATGTTTATAGTGATCGATGTACAGTATGGGAATTGTAAAAGTGTTAACAGACGTTCGGACATGGTTACGCGCAACTGATTGATTTGTTCATGGTTAACCATGTTCGAACTCGATCTTGAACTTGATTTGTACATGGTTAACCATGTTCGAACTCGATCGTGTGGCCGCGACCTACCGTCTGTGGTTTAATAATGTGCAGTCGAACATGGTTGCGAGCGCAGCAAATAAATTAGTTGCGCGTAACCATGTCCGAACGTCTGTTAACACTTTAAGGGTGAAATCCATCATGAGCGTATTTCTTTTCTTGCTCTTTTGGATTATGAAATATTTTACATTTACGCCTATTCAATTCTTATAGAACATGAGGTATGTTCACGTTTATGTTTATCTCACTTTCCTGGATTATGAGAGACGTATACGTCATACTCTTCTGGACCATGATATAGGCTTCTTTTAGATATTCTTTTGAATCATGAGTTACGTTTGCACTTATACCTATCTCACTCTTCTGGATCATGAGATACGCTTACGTTTACGCCTGTTTCACTTTCCTGGATCATGAGAGACGTTTACGTCTGTCTTACTCTCCTGGACCATGATATAGGCTTCTTTTAGATATTCTTTTGAATCATGAGATACGTTCACACTTACGCCTATCTCACTCTTCTGAATCATGAGATACGCTTACGCCTGTTTCACTTTCTGGGATCATGAGATACGCTTACGCCTGTTTCACTTTCTGGGATCATGAGAGACTTTACGTCTGTCTTACTCTTCTGGACCATGATATAGGTTTCTTTTAGACATTCTTTTGAATCATGAGATACGTTTGCACTTACGCATATCTCATTCTTCTGGATCATGAGATACGCTTACGCTTACGCCCGTCTCACTTTCCTGGATCATGAGATTCGCTTACGTTTATGTTTATCCCAATCTTCTGAAGTATGAGATATGCAAAAATTTACGTTTCCACGTGCGTTCACTACATAGTTTCATCATTATTTTAATGGTAAATTTTTGATGATAAATTCTTGAGTTATTTAAATGATGAACTGATATTTGAAAATTTTGCTGTACGTGTCTTTGAAATCGTGACGAGTTCTATTTACGGAGTCGATTTGTTTATATTGAACAGATCACGTTGACAGATAAATATTGGTGTCGGGGGATATCAATGATATACATTGAAGTGATTTTGTTTGGTTAATATGGAAAATATTGTTTTTTATTTATTTTATATAGAATACGGATCTTAGTGTATTAAAAGATCAATCAATAACATTCAATTTGCGATATTGAATCGGCATTGAAACAGAAACGAAAATAATAAAGCAATAAATTTTAATACCAATATGGACCTAATTATTTATAATTGATTTCTAATGTATAAATCATATATTCAAATTAAAAAAAAAGTCAAAATTAATTTATATTTCGAACAAAATCTCATCAAATATAATTATTGGACTGTAATAAAGACAAAAAACAAAAACAATCGATTGATTTCCAAAATCTTCGATGCGTCAAATCGCAACATCCGGAAAAGGAAACTAGAAAAATTTTGACGCACGAGCGAATTGGGTCAAACGCGCAATTAAACCGTAAAAACGGTTTAAGAAGCACAAAACCCACCTATACCCCCGTGACCGTGACAAAAGGAACGCGAAGAGATCAGAGTTGAAATTTTCCACATTCAGAGCGGAAAAGGTCGAGAATAAATATCCGAAAATAATACAAATTCAAAACAAACAAGAGCATGAACGGTTTCCACTGGCCGTAATCCAGATAGTGCGTACGCGAGGGATATAAAATAATAATAAATAAAATAAAAAATGGAGAAAAACGCAAAGTTCAAGGCTCCGTGGGCGATGGACGGCGGACTTGTCTCTTGTGGCCAAAGCTCGTGCCAAATTTCAAACAGAAATAAACGCCCCCTTCAAGTGCGGCAAATGTCATCCGCGGACAATACTCACGAGTCGTGTCGTCATCGAGATCATTCGAATTATTAAATTTATATGTTTCGTAGACTCGATATTGTATTTTGTATATGTCAAGCCACGTTTGTATAATAGCGTCTTTCACGAAAAACGCAAAAAAAATGAACAAAATTTGACATCCGTATTAAAAATGATGATTTTTTCTACTGGCAACTCCTTGACTCTCACCTACTAAAATGAGCTCTTTTATGACTCACAAAGTTGAGCTTTATGACTGTGATCTTCAACGTCATTTTTAACCATTTTACGCCACTGGTATATAACGCATTTTCCAACCTTTCGTATGTATATCGCAAGACGCGTTAACTGTCATATTTGACAGATGAAGTTAAACATTTAATTTTTCAAAAATATCAACAAAAGAAGTCAACAAACCAAAATATGACGTTAAATTTCATAAAACACGAAAGATTTCTCGTGTTTTTCATGGAAAACCTAATTATACAAACGATGGGTAATATATACAAAATTTGTAATCGGGACATTAGTTGATGTTCCTGCCACAAATCGAATTAATCGATTTCAATTTAAATAATTTAAGCTATATAATAAAGTTATTCGGAAATCGTATTGCTACTTTGCCGGAGTGAAGTCTTTTAAAAATAATTTATTATACTACAAAAAAGATTTTTAGAAAGAAAAAAGATTTAATCAAAAAAATAATTTTTAAATTTATACGGGAAAATGATCGCATATTAAATTCGTAACGAATCGTTTCTTGTGAAAACGAGAAAAAACATGTTTTTTTTTTTAAATAAAATTTAATAACAAAATGAAATTCTATGATAACAACGAAACAATTTTTATATAAATCCTACGAAAAACCGCAACTTTATCAACACTTGATTTAAAAACACTCGAAAATAATATCCGGTCATACGATACGGAATATATATTTTCACGTTGAAAAAGCAAACATTCTCAAGATAAAATATTTTCAATTCGCAAGTTAGTTCAACACACAAATTTCCGACTCGATCGTATGAAGGAATCGAAACTAGGAAAATAAATCCCGGAATTTGATATCGAAATCCTCGAATCGGTTATAAAGATGATGTAGAAATATTGAAATTTGAATTTGTGAAATATTTAATTCTGGATGAAAATTATAATAGATTTCTAAATCGGTCCATAAATTTAGATTCTAATCAAGATCGAATTTTTATTTGAGATTTCAATATCCATATTCTACAATTGAAATGTAATATAATACAAAAGTCGATATATTCTAAAAAAATTGGTTTCCTAAAATGGTCTATAAATTTTGGGATTATAATCAAGATCGAAGTTGTATGTATTAATTGCATTGCATTGAAATATTGTATAATACGAAAGTCGACAAGTTTTAAAAAAAAATTCGATTCTTTAATTGAATCACGAAAATTGGGATTCTTAACAAATCAAAATTTCATTTGCAACCTCAATTTTCATATTCTAAAATTGAAATTCATTATAAAAACCGAAAAATTCGATTCTTTAATCTATAAATAGATTCTAATCAAGATCGAACTTTCATCTAAAACCTCAATATTCATATTCCATAATCAAAATACAAAACTCGACACTACTCAGCAGACAAAGAGTATTGTCTCGCTTTATTATTATTACAAAAAAATGCATTATTTTACACAGTTTGTATATTTTTACGTTATTATTCAGAGCGCAATCGTGGACAAGCAGGTCAGCACGCTTCGCTGATTATGCACTTCCGTATCGATAGTGCATAAAACGACACCGAGTTCACATTTGCAATGTTTTCTGCACAAAGTGCAATATTTGTCCGTTTGTGACCTTATTGTTATGAACCGGGCTTAAGATATTGCCATGAAATTGTCACGTACGTGTCAATAGAGTACGTGATGATGAATCGGCGTGGCAGATTTGCATTACACGTGTTTCGAGTTATGAATCATAGGAAATTTTGTAGATTTCGGATTGAGAATTTGAGATTTGTTTTTTTTTGAAATGAGGAAGGCGCGCTTTCTTTGTGATTTTTGCCCATTGTTTTAGTTTTTTGGTGCGATTTTTTGCGCGGATGTTGCTCTGGCGGATCGATTTCCCATCGAAAGGACAATGGGGTTTTTCAAAATAAAGGAAATCCGGATCATCTTGATTTCGGTATACACTTTTGAATCGAGCCTAATTTAAAAATAACGAAAATTTCAATATTAAAATAAATATGAATTTTTAAATATTTATATGAATCCAGATATTGTAATATGTTTAATTATAAAGATAATGTTATCTAGATTCAATATTTTCCTGTTTGTGTAGAATACAAATGAGTACTTGAAAATATTATTAATTAAAAAACAAAAAATGGCGACAACAAAGTTTCACTTGATCGATATTTTGTAGTTAAAAAAATTCCAGTCGAAAGTAATTTTCACTGAAACGAATATTTTTTTATAAACATTTATAACTGGAACACCTGTTCAAATTGTAGGATTGACAAAATAATACAAAACGTGTGTTAGCTCAGATGTTTTTGTCTCTTTTTCTTTCAATTTTTGCCTTTGAATGCAAACTTCGCCAACGCAAACAAAATCGAATTCTATGATAAACGAATTCTCAGAAAATCTATACTAGATTTGATTATTTGATTTCGAAATTTTTATTCAGAATTATTATACTATAACAAATAAAGTTTATATAGGTCAAACAATTTTATTATCATAAAACTAACCATGAAAGATAATATCGATGAATTATAACGAGTATTTCTACATATAAAAAAGATCTGTCAATGGTCGAGTTAAATATACCGGTTCCTGTGATTAACAAAGTTAAGTGGTAAGTGGAAATATCAATAGACGAACGCGATCGTGTATCGTCAATTTGAGACTATTTAGCAAATAATGGAACGTGTATATATGAAAAAAACTAAAAGTTGCTGTCGCTATGTTTTTTTTTTTTAAGAAATTATCTCATAAAATCTCCTACAATTATGGTGACCACATTTAAAAAAGGAAATTTTAAAAATCAATACATATATACGACAGATCGGTTAAATAAAGGGCTCTCAGTTTTTTGATCCGTATTTTAATTCACTCCTGGTCAGTATTCAAACATTAATACTGATCATTTATATTAAATGATTCAGCAGTCAGTACACAAATGATTAGCATTTAAAGCGAACGGTTAGTATTTATATTAAATGGTGTCAAATATTTTTGACAGTACAATCAAGCTACAACTTTTTGCATTATCAGAAGATTGTCACAATAATATGACGGAGCAGGCTTATTGTGACTTTTCTAATATGTCACAAGCAAAACGTTCAATTTCGCAAATGTATAAGTTCGCTAATTAATATTTTATATACATGTGCTGCGTATTTGAATTAATTCTCACAATATTGGTTTCCGAAATTAATTTAGCTAACGAGTTAGATTGACAATCATTACTATTAACCTAATAAAATAATACTGATTAAATATTTAGTATAAATAATGAAAATTATTAAAATAAATATCATTACAAACAAAACTGATATAAAGTTTCCCAATAAAAAACTCCAATTTGATTAAAAAAAAAAATGATACCAAAATTGAATCCGACAATGCACGAAAGGGTCACGAACTCGTCCGAATTGCGCCACGCTCCGTCCCCAATTTAACAATTCAATTATTTACAATCAACACGTCAAAACACAATTATATCGATCCGAGCACGTGAAAAACGCAGATAAGACGTTGCGGAATCCCCGCGACAAAAGCGGAAAAAAATCCCACGGCACACATTCGAAATGTGACCGCAGCGACGGCGTCCTTCGGCGAAAATCGTCATTTCGGCCTTTGCCAAATCGACTTTTGATACTTGCTATGAAAAATTAACGCCTACGAAAAGGTTAACGGCCCCGAACAAAGAAGTCGGAAGGACTCGGAACACCTGCTTCGTTGTATGCGTTTTATCTTATCTTTCGTGTATGGAGGGTGGCAAAGCGTTGTTATCGTCGTGCGGAACCGTTTCGTTGACATGTCGACAATGGATGTTGAGTAAATAGACAATTATCAGTATTGCGTATATTCATAATGATTAAGGGTAATTAATTGTCAAAGAACGGTCGATTTGTTATTACTGATTTCTTTTTAAAGAAATTCACAAATGTAAATTAACATTTGAATCCCGTTGTGTCGTGGAGCAATCGCTACTTCATTGTTATTTTTTTCCCTAGTATCCCAGCGGTTCAATTTCGACAGCACTTCGATGTTAAAGTGTTAACAGACGTTCGGACATGGTTACGCGCAACCATGTTCGAACGTCCGTTTACACTTTAAAAGTGTAAATAGACGTTCGAACATGGTTATGTGCAACTAATGGATTTGTTGCGCTCGCAACCATGTTCTAACGTGTGTTTAGCGGTTTAATAATAATGTGCAGTCGAACCGCTGAACACACGTTCGAACATGGTTACGCGCAACTAACAGATTTGTTGCGCTCGCAACAAATCAATTAGTTGCGCGTAACCATGTCCGAACGTCTGTTAACACTTTTAGCGTTACCAGAGACGTTTAGCTTTCGTTGGAAATTTTTATTATTTCGTTAACCCTTTGTGTCGCAATGGGATGCTGGTAAAAATTGTTGGAAATGGTGGTTCTTCCACGGCACCACTGGGACACAAAGAGTTTCAAGCTATTAGTTCTGTCTAAATTGTAGATGATCTTAAAATTATTTCTAATTGGTTAACATCATCTGATATATTGTTGAATGACATAAAGTCTGATTACGACCATAAATAGTACGGGGGAAATACGTCACTTTCAAATATAACAGATATGCAATAATATAATATTTTATAGCGATATATTTTCGGTTTTTTATATGAGGATACTATACTGTGTTTATTATAAACATAAAAAGAGGACATTCATATTTTCATTTGTTTAAAAATTGGCGTTTATGCCACTTTCATATATCGTATCATACTACAACTTTATTTATCTATAATATAAACCTTCTTTCAAGACTTATTTCATCAAATTTCAAAGACTATAAAAAGAGATATAACACTAAACAGCAAATAAAATCCGTCGTTAACAGAATCGTTTAACTCTTACAAACAATAGAAATTGCTTCGCTTGTATAGCTTTGGGCAGTTTTGACCGCTCCAATGTCCAACAGACCATTCGAAGTTAACCTTTCCATATAGGAATCGGAACCCGACGATCGTTCCTATCCCTAGACCTATTTCAATTATGAATCCGAACAAATCGGATTCGAAGGGTTTTTCAAAGCGTTGACGAATGAACTCGGATTAAAGTAATAAAATTCTTACAGATCCGCAATAAAAGCGGACTTTATTGCCAGTCGTCAAACGCGGCCCATATTTATTATTGAAAACGTTTGCTGAAACACAATCGAGATACGCATACGTAATTCACGCGATAAAAGATAATGTAATAAGCTGTATAGTTAAGTTCTGATATCAGCAACATGATGCAAAATTAGCAAAGATGCAAACATTCGAAATAGACAAAAGCCATATAATTAGACAAAGAGAGAGGCTATATAAAATTAAGCCAGAAGATTAGAAGCGTAGTCATATTGTGCACCGCAACTTCAGTGTAGAGCAATAAACGTGCTATTGCAAAACCGCACTTCGCGTTTAACCGAAGCAGTTAACCGGGGCGGTTAAACTTACTGCCGCTGACGACCTGGCCAAGTTTATTTTCATTGTTTTTTGTATGTGTGTATTTGTTTTGTGTTGCCGAAATAGCGAGTTTCAGCACGCTAACGATAGAAAGGTTCTAAAAGTCCGAAATCGTTCGGTTTTACGAGCGATTCGCGAATTGAATAACGAGAATTTGTCGCGAAATATTTTATATATGAAAATAAATTCTTGACCCACTCATAGATGTATAATGCATACAATTTGTTTACTTGCTATTATAATATTTAAAATCTTCTCACAGTTGAATTGAAACGCGGCAATTGTTATTAAGTACAATCATTTGCCGAAAATAAAGTATTACGTTCTTTTTACCGAGAAATAGTAAAATAATACACAGCCATTTCATTTACCGAGATTAAGAAAAGAAAGTTATAAAAATAGAAAAGTATGTGGGTTAAGTACCTATAAAGTGAAAAATCGCGAATGACCACAGAGGTTCGCACATTAAAAAAGTATATAATATAATAACGATGTCACGAGAACAATAAAAGGAAAATACGCGAAATTTTCCGTTTATTATCGACTATATATTTGTGCGGGGTCTAATAAAGCTATTAAAGTCGAATTTGGCCACTTTGGAAACGGCAGGTATTAAAAAAAAAAACAAATTGCTGAAAAACGAGAACGGACGCTTATATGATTCCTATCCGATTTGCGACCAAAGCTTCGACCCACAAAGCTCACTACAAAACATCAGTCGATTAACAATCAAAACCGTTCGTTATCGATTAAAACACGCACCAAAGACAAAAAGATAGTCCGATTATTGCGGAACGATTGTAAATCATCCACGATGTAACGAGAGGAAATTGGCAAAAGCGAGATAAGAGGATCTAGGAAAAAATGGAATAAAAATCTTGTCGGAAGCTAACGACGCGTGAATCGAATCCGAATGGAAATCGGAGACGAAAAGAAGACCGATTCTTCATCATCTTCAGACGGTTAATTTGACGGGATCGGAGAACGAAAAAAGAAGACAATGTCGAGGATGATGAGGCCGAAGAACAAACGGCCACCGAACTTCCTGTCTTCCAATTTTGTGGGGCGTTAAGAGAACGACTTTGGAAGCGGTGCGAGATGATGAATTGAACGTGGAGCGTTCCAAATGTGAGTGGGTTCGAAAGAAGTGGGATTGTTTGTGTTTTTTTGGACGTATCGTGAGATCGGAATGGTAAATAGTGGGAAAATCGAATGGGGTTTCGGTTGATGTAAATGATTTTTGCGGTGTTGTGGATATGGAAGGTGAGCGAGGTGTGATGTAGTTAGTGTATTGTTGATTTGGATTGGATAGTTTTTTTTCATTTTCATGGAAGGAATTTTAGTCAAGAATATATTTCAGTTTGAATAAGTTTCAATTAGTTTTTAGATTATAATTTTTTTTTTGAACATGTGAAATAAAAAATTAATAAAAATTATGAAGTTAGTATTATAGATTGATATTAGGCTTATTCGATTAGGATTGGATATTTTGAGTATTTGAATGTATGAGAGTTGCAAGTATGAAAGAAATTTGAGGCAAGAGTATATTTCCATATGGATAAATTTCAATTATTTTTAAAATTATTTCTTCTAAGAAAAATATTTGGAATAAACCAAAAAATTGATAGAAAATTATAAAAAAGTTAAATGGTATACAAAATTATGTGATTTTATAGATGGATTACTAAAGTTGAACTATATTTGGTGCGGTTAGCAGAAGGATGTCGTCAATCTGACAATGAGTCATATATTAAATAAAAGTTATCTTTTAAAAAGAAGTCGTAAATACCACGAAAAGGGTCTAAATAATGTACACAATTCAATATTAATATAATTCGATAGATAAGATTATTTTTACTATAAAAACTACGTGAAATGAACTAAAAAACCAACGGTACTTCAAAAATACGTATTTCCACCTAAAAAATATCCTACCATTAAAAATCCATATACTAAACACATTAATTTTATCAACACATCAAACCTATTATTACTGTAAAATAATACGAACTAAATTATCCGTAAATAATTCCCGAAAAAAGCGCACTCAATCATTTCGAACACATCATAAAAGCCCGAGCCTTCGTAAAAATTTAATTGAATCTAAAAATAATTAAGTCGATCGAAAAGTTATGTAAAGCGCGACCCACGCACATCGTAACTAAATCGAATTTCGTAACAATTACGAAGAACATATTCACGGACGACGTAACGAGCGTAATACCGCGAATGTAGACAAAGTTCTCGTCACAGTACATAAACGATGATGAATTATTCCGGATTATTCGGACGGTGATTACTGATCGAAATTAATGACGGTTCGGACAGTTACTGAGAGTGTTCGTCAGTTCAGAAACGGCTGAAGGTTCAGGACTGAAACGAAAATTATGAGCGAATTAGCTCAGAGACAGGTTAACTTGTCTGCTGTGTTGATACAGGTTTTATATTTCGAAATTCGATCCTTTCAAATTCGATTGTTTATAAATAAAATTTAACTCATAGATTCTGTAAATAAAGTGAAAAAGGTTAAACTTGATTTATAAAAGACTGAATTAGTTTGTCGGTGAATTCCAGTAATGTTTATAGTGAAGTGGTAAAGATGCAGAAAAGGTGAAGGTTGTAATGGTTCGATTTCGGGTTTAAAATGGTTGTGAGTTTTAGAAACGTAGGTTTAGTATGTCTTATATGAGTTGTTTAATGATTATAATGTAATTAGGATTGTTTGGAAAGGCGGTTTGTTTATGGAAAATGTTGAAACTCTATAAATTTATATGTTAGTGTGGTAGTTAAGAGATTGTTTTATTTACGGAAATTGTTGAAAATGTATATAAATTTTATACATCCTAGTCTAGTGGTTAAAAGATTGGTGAATGTTGAGTTTTATCAGTTAATTCTAGTTTTATTGCAGTGAAGTGAGAAAAGTACGAAAAAAAGTTTTAAATGTTTCAATTTCCGGTTGAAAAAAAGTGACTTATTTAAAATGAATATTGATAATTAAAAATATGGACATACCATATAAAAATTGAATTTTATTAAATTATACAAAATTTTAACTGCTAAAATATTATTTTAAATTTACACACTCAAAAAAATATATATTTACAATCACATTCAAACGAAGCAAACTTTCACCAATTAATATTGTAAAATATTAATATTTACAGAAACGATCAGACTTAAATCCAAAATCAAAACTACGATAAATTTTAGACTTCAATAGTAACATTACCATTCAAAATCTCAGTTCTAAATGTTAAAATTTTATTATTAAATACCTCAGAATATAGATTTAACGATTCCATACCAAAACGCTACCCACTAAATACGGATCGGTTAATTCGAAATTTATTAAAGCAACCGGCCACTGAAAAAACACGTCGCTGAAAATAAAATATTCCACGTTTCATTTTATTCGGTAGTGTTTCATAAAATCGGGCGGACAATATTTTATATGCGGACTTCCATTAAGAGAATGAGATTCACGAAACGATTCATCTTGCCTCGGACTTTCCACTGTTGGGAAAAAATATATATATAAAAATAAATGCAAATGCTTCTGTACGAAAGGCGAACTCGACAAAATTGCGTCATAAATATTTTCATTTGAAACGTAAGCGGAAAAACGTTCTTAATAGTTTGATTTACTGATTTTTGCAAAAATAACTATAATTTCAAATTTGAACCGTAATTGTAAATATGTAGATGTGAGAATGGCATTTTGTGCTCCAAATAAATATAGGGGAGATAAGGAAAGGTTAAAAAGTAACTGAAGCCATTATTAGAGTATCTAAAGAAAACCGATAAAAAATCTTAGTGAGCAGCTTCCGTTTCGAAAACATCGAATCCAATCAACTTAATGTGGTTCGATACTATCTAATTGCTGTAGGAAAAAGTTTTCCAAACGGTGGGTCGAAGGATATTCAATATGGGACGTGATTCGAATATTTCTACGATTCTTTTACGAGTTAATATGGAAGGTATTGTGATGGAAAATCTAAAAAAATTAAAAAGAATATATAAAACTGAATATGTTGAGAATCTCTGCATCGTAAAAGATCCAGAACATTATCGAATTAAGAAAAGAGCAAAATACTCAGATCTTTACGCAATTGTATAGGAATTTTACGACCGAAACAATGAAGTCCATCAATTTTCGCGATGATTTCGAAATTGCGTCATAAAATTGGAAAACTGCTATTTGCACACAAGAATTTTATTTATTTGTGAAATATTGAAGAAATCGTCTCGCATCGGCGACTCGTCGATATTTTCCACCTCTGCGGATAATCTGCGCTAAATTTATTATCATTTCGCATCGTACGTACGAAAAACGCTTTGAATGTCATATACTTGCGGTTATTTAAAAATATATATATGTTCGAAAGTGATTTATAAACGACATAAAAGCGCACATGGCTCCGAACCGATCGACCACTCTATACTATTGCCGCCGACGGTGATACGCAATGATGTAAAAAAAAACACGTAAATGTTGAGGTGAATTTCCGACTTTGGATGTGTGAAAAGCTCCGAGGGTGTTTCCGAAATGTTAAGATTCGAATATGTTAATAATGTCAATAGAATATTGATGAAACGTTTCGAAAATGGTGGATGAAGATTATCAATAGTTTTGTCTTATTAGAGTTTATGTGTTTCGCAATTTATTTAAGATCAATAGATGATTTGGAAGTGTTATAAGATTATTTTTGGTAAATTATGGTATCAATATTAAGATGTTAAAGATCAGATTTTCAACTTGAAGTAGTCAGAATTTGACCTTACGTAGGTTATATGTACACAATGGCGATATAATCACAAAAATAACAGTGACAAATACATTATTTGCTAAAAATACAATACACGGATCCTCATTTTTCAAAGTACATCTGCTTTTATTTTCTTTGTCAGTATTAAAAAGGTATCATAAGTCGCGACATTGTGTACCAGATAACATGGATTTGTTAGGATTTTGACTTGTCAGAAATACGACTGTAGAGATTTCAACGTAACTCCCTTATTTACACAACGTATAATACGAAAATGATAAAATAAAAAACAATCCATTTTTAAATCGTACAAATCCAAATCGAAAACTATTATTAACCGCACATTCCAAACTATAAAACGGCCACTTCAGTTTTACGAAGCTTTCAAATATTTATCGAAATATCGACAGTTAACACATCGCAAATTTTACGAGAATACTTCGAGACATTCACATCAACCCGAACACATAAAAATCGTTCAGGTACCGATCGATTTATGGGTAAGCGCCATAACCGAAGAGACACCAATTAACCCTTCAGATAAAAAAAAGCCTAATGGAGTCAACAGGAACAATAAATAAGGATACACTAGATACCACGAAACCCAGATGGCCGTTAATTTATAGCACCTAAGAAAATTTACACTTATCCCGATCTTTTTTTTTTGAAAGTCGAGGTTTCCATGCAATCGGTAGTCGGCATCAGTTGTCTGGCGATCCAGATAAGTGGTTCAGTTGTTGGTTTGTTGTTGTTACTTAACTGTAGATGAGCGAAACCGCTATTTATCCGAGTGCGGTCTCAGGTGTTGAACTGTGTATGGCACAATGGGTACGTGCGATACATATGAGACACGAATTGTTAAATATTTTATTAATATGATGAAAATCTTGCTGAATAATCATCGAAAATATACACCCATGTCTTTCTGTATGTAAAAAGTTTATGTAAGTATAGTTAGTTCAGTATAAGTTAGTTAAGTTTGTAAGTTAATTAAATAAGTATAAGTTAAGTGCAAGTATAAGTTTATAGAAAGTATCATATATTATGTAAGTATAGTATAGTACGTATGGATTATTTAAGTAAAAACAAAGATATGGGTTAAGAAAAGTGTATAGAAAAATACGGGTTTTTTTAAATTAAAAAACGATTTTCGTATGTCTGTGGTATCGCTCATTATGATAAAAGCAAATTTTTATATTAATATATTGTTTTTTTTTTTATTTAAATCGAATATAAAAGGGTACGAATTGAATAATAATTTGAAAAAGAGCCCATTTTCGGATTAAAAGTCAAAATCGGTTAATATTTAATGGAACTGTAATCAAACAGAAATTTTATTTCTAAAACAGAAGGTATTAAGGATTTAAATTTTTATTTTCTATTACTTCAATCTTCATTCCTCAATTTATAAAAAAAAAATCTGCTAGATATATTTGTTTATGTTTTATAACTGATCTTACCAAAACGTGTTTCAAACTCTCTGCAACTAATAAGTTCTGCTTTACATCGAAAAATAAAAAAATAAAACGATTATATAATGTTACATTTTGATCTTAACCAAAAGGTCGCGAAGTGATATAAAATTAAATCTTAATCTTAAGTTTTTTAAATTACCAACAAAAATCGTTATTAGTTACATAGATCGAAGTTTTAAAATTAAAAAAAAATTGAATTTTCAGGACTACAAAAATTAATGAAAAAATTCTAAAGAATTATGTGCACGTAAAATCAGGGTTTCCTTATACATTTCAGAATCGAATTTGATAAGAAATTCTATATAAAGAAAAAGTCATCAAATATAGGAAGTTGTGAAAAATTCACGATAACGAATGTACCGAATAGAAAGGGCAAACTTATGCCGGCGGTCCGGTGCTTTAACTTTTCGCTATAAATTTTCGCAAGAGACGAGCTTCTGCTCATATAAATTTAAAATATTCAAACGAAAACCGCACTGTATGCTACGTGTGCACCGAAAGCGAATAAACATAAATAAATTTGCATCCGAACGGGAGTGAAAAAAAAAAATCACCTCTGAGTAAACGTGAACGACCTAAAACAGAGATCAGCAACCGGGGATTTCTTAAAATACCGTTTTTTGTACGTATTCGGGTTGTGTATGTGTGAAAAGATGAGATTGACACGTTAATGATTCGACAAATTTTCTATGTTTTTTTATGTGAATGTTATTGGAGAATGGTAAATGTTAAGATTTTACCGGTCGATCTTCGTAATTGTATAAGGAGAAGGTTAAAGTCTGGCGATAAAAAAGTTTGTAAGCACTTCAATTATGGATTCGGAATTATTATAATTAAACGTATGAACTCAGTATCATATGACGTATCGTGTAAAATTGAATTTCGTAAAATTATGCAAATTTTTATGCTTGAAGAATAATTAAAGATTAAAAAGTACAATGACATTTGAAAAAATGGACATTAACTAATTGATGTTAATAAATTATTTTACTGAAATTAATTCCAAAATTTATCGATTAAATTTAAGATTTATCAATTCAATGTTACGCTTCGTTTGCGAAATTGCTAAATTCGCGTATGATGCAAAAAAGTTCTGCGTCGTGTGCGAACAATATACTGATTTCACTATATTGACACTTTGTTGTTGTTTTTCACCAAAATTTGAACTTCTTTCTTTTCATCAACTTCGTTTCCACACATTATCCTTTACATGGTTTTAGAAATATCAATGGTAAGGTTAGATTGGATATTTTTTGCTATAAATTTTGATTTTTATCTACAAGTCTAAAGTTTCACTAGGTGGAAAGGAAGACAGTGAAAAAAGTCGAAATTTCAGATAACGAAGACATTTAGTTATAAAAAAACATCAAAATCAACACTTCACTAACACACTATTCACATACGACGCAAATTTTCTATGCGTCATACGCAAACTAACCAATTTCGCAAACGACGCACAACATAATGACACAAAATCAAAAACTTTTTTCATATAAAAAAACACATATTAAAGATTATTTTCCCCTGATCGAAGGGCTGCAATTTGAAGTTGAAGTAGGGCTCCTCGGGGGAGACGTGACCTGAAAATGTTAACCCATTGAAGGCCCGCGCCGCAAAGACGATACCGCTACGCCGAGGCCGGGGGCACCTGTTGGAATCGGTTTTCTTCGACTTTGTCGACCGGTTATGTACTTTCGATGGCAAAAAGCGATCGAACGGCGGCCATGTCCTGTTACGTTCGCCGAGCTCGAGAACCAGATATATGGAGTGGTGATGGATCGTTTGGCAAATGTTTGTATGCGCTGGTTTGTATGAGATTTCAATGGTTGTTCAATTGCGTTTCGAGTGTTTGTACTATATTAAAAATTACATATGAAATTTTGAAGATTTCATAATTGAAAAAAAAAAACACTTGCATTTTATATTTATATAATACTAGCGGATATTACTCGGCGTTGAACGGGACTTAAATTTTAAATCAAATTGTTTTTTCAATTGAAATTCATAAGAAAAGCATAAAAAAGGCCGCATATTGTCACAATTTATGAACGTGCAACAATTTTTTTTTTTATATAGGTAGAACATTTTTTTGCGGATCGTCCCGTTTTGGGTTCTAGGAAATATAGTCACCCTATTTTAATGATATAAAAACATACATATACATGCCAATTTTCATAGTGATCGGTCGAACGGTGTTGGAGTGAAACGCTGTCAAACAAATATATCAAATAAACATCCAATTTTATATAGATAGATATAAGATATTTGGACAGTTGTGAGTTTTTTGCACGTTCAAGCATCTTTTTCGATTACGCCCATACGATTTATCAAAAATACAAAGGCATTCGTCATTGATTGTATCTAAGCATAGATTAAATGAAAAACTACTACGAAATTCGATTTATAGCTTGAAGCAATATGGTCAAACAATAAAATAAAAATCATCGTATACACAAAAACATAGTAAAAATATAAAAAAAATAGATTTACAGATAAAATCATACATGAACAAAAACAATACGGTTTCAACAAAAAGCGGTGTAACTTTAAAATGACTTCCAATCAAAAAACCACTAGATTTTCGAAAAAAAGTCAACCCAAAAAATGCACCATCAATCATAAACTAGTAAAAAAAAGCGTCTCGTATCGAAATCGGGTTAACAGGACAGCGATTATCTTTAGTAAACGTTTTTGCGCACATAAAAAGTGCATACATTTAAAGGTCAATATGTCAGCCGAGTTTTGACTGCGGAACCTGTTCTCTATTTGTGTAATGTATATTTTTTACTATAAATTTACTACGTGAATGATATGCATATTATATACCGTATACGATAATTAATGTAAATTGGGGAAATTCTATTGATATCGAGGTATGCCATATTCTGTCATAGCTTTGGCAAATCAGGTTTATCGAATCAATTAATGTTTGATTATCACGCCATTAATTTAAATGATATGTTAGATTTGTCAAGTTTAATTAAAAATATAGGATAGCCATTGAAAGATTTGAGGACTTGGAAAAGTCATAACTTTTTCTTTTTAAATATTTTTTTACAGGATTTAGAGTATCTTTTGAAGATTATAATGTTGCTTAGTAACGATTAAAACTTATCGGTTTTTTTCATAGCATTAATAGATCAATTATTGAAAATCATAAAATATTACCAGTATTTTTTATAAGTTTCAATAATTGATCTTTCAATAAAATAAAAAAATTTAATGAGTTTAAATCATTATTGGACATTTTATACAGCCATTTTAATCTCCAAAAGTTTTTCTATGACCAGTAAAAAATATATATACAAATTTTGTCTTTTCCAAATTCTTAAAGTCTTTCAATAGCTGTCTTATATTTTTCTATTTCGATTAATTTAAAATATCATTTAAATTTATGGCGCAATAGTCAAATTCACATTGATTGACAAATTAATACGATAAACCTGATTTGCCAAAGCTGTGACAGAATCTAGACATCATACAGTTATTTTAATCACTGAAATATAAAAAAAATATTGGAACTTAAAAAAATAATACTTTTTAACATCTTACCTATATAATATGAATTCAATTAATATTTCAAAAAAGAAACACCAAAACAAAAACAAAAAATCAAACAACATCTCAACAGCACGAAACAGCCAGAACATCCTCGGGCAAATTAGAATTATAAATTATGAAGTGGACGACCTTCACACACAAAAATCGATTCGGCCTAATGAATGGTGGATTTATTCCGGCTGAAAAGTTCACCGGCGAAATTCGTTAATTCCGCACTGCGCCGAGCGCTCGGCAGACAAAGGGTTATTGCGTAATCCGATTAGGTCTTTATATACCCGGCTGTGTGTGTGTACCGTTTTATATTACGCGGGTGAATAGGATTTCGAAATTCGGCAAAAACGGATATAAATAGTCGTCGGAGGGGTTAATAGAAAGATCGGTGTTTTTTTTTTGTATGATGTATGTATATGGTGGGGTAATTTTGATCGCGGAATCCCCTATATATGATCGCGGATATCTGTACGTGTGTCCGTAATGTCTGTTCGATGATGCTCGCGACTTTGAAACGACGCGTCGATACGATTATTTTTTTGCGTCTATAAAATTATTATTCTAATAATAATGGTATTTATGCATATACGTCTATAATATCATGCTTATGAAAGCGTCTCTATTGACTTATGCAATATGTCGATTACTACGAAGTGGAAAAAATATTTGAATTCCCTGTAAAATCACGGGTGACAGATGTTTATGTTTGTATGCTGAGGCTCTCGACTTACCGTTCCAATTTAGCCTGTATGCCATTCAAATATTACGGCTATAATCCCTACACGAGAACGGCTACAAAACGAGCTCCAAATTCAGTCTTTATGGTCATTATAATAACGGTTATAATCTTATCCTATATAATCTTATATTCTGGAGACATTACGCAAGGGCACGGTTTTAAAATAATTTTGCATAAATATATTCAATTTTTATTTTTAAGGTTTTAGGTTGTTTAAAGTTATCAATTCACAGCCGATGTTATTAACATCGGGCCTATATACTAGTTTGTCTATAAAAACTGTATCTTTAAAAATAATGATAAATATTTTTTTTGAAATAAGCACACTTAGGAATAAATTTTGAGTTTGTTAATATTCAAATTAATACGTCAAAAAAACTCAAAGAGATTCTACAATAAATTACTCCAAAATTTTTCTCAGAAATGATAACATCATCAAAATTATTATATAAAATTTAAAAAATGAAAGTATCTCCTTATGTGTAGTTTTATATATAAATTCCGCGATCGAAGTAGTCACAGTAATATTAGTGATGAATAGGATTCGATTGATTTGAATTGTTTGTCAGTTTTTGAACCTGTGTTGTACTTTATGAAAATATTGATATTTCAAAATAATTGAAATCTGATAGCGAATGAAAATCTATAAACGCCGAGATTAGTTTTAACAGTCGGGGTCCAGATTTCAATTGATAATATCGATTTAGAGATTATCATCAACGGACGTGATGTCATTAAAAGCTAAAATCCCAAGCTTAACTATTAATATTTTCAAATAGAAAACAAATTAGACCAAAATATCAATTTTATGTTTATTATATCACCCGATTTTTGTATAATTGCATTTTTTTATGCAAAAAAAGATTATTTTCGCTTTTTTTCGTGAAATTTAAAAAATATTCGACATCCGTATTAATATTATATGATTTTTTTCAGTTGGCAATTTCCCGATTTTTATCTTTTAAAATGAGCTTTTTATAATTAACAAAGCCGAGACTAGTGTCTGTAGTCCTTGAAGTCCTTTTTAACCACATTAAGAAACTGGTGTAAGAAATGCAAGTTTTTCCAAGATTTCCATAAGCACGTCTTAATACACGTCAATTGTCATATTTGTAAGATCATATTGAACATTTAATTTTTGCGATTACACAATCGATGTTTAATGTATATATCACGTTATAAATTCATAAATAAATTTAAAAAAAAAACGTGTACTTTAACAATCCACTTCCGTAAAATCTGACCGCAACGAAATTTCGAATTCCCCCGAAAACTAAATTGTTTCACGACCGCAAAAGCGTCAACGTTTCAGCTCCAAAGCATTTATTTATATATATATATAAAAATATTTATATATTTTTTCGTATTATTATCAATCGCGGCCGCATCCTGTCGTTTTTTGTCCATCCCGCAGGACTATTTTCGAGAGCGTTCTTTTTCGAAGTTTAAAAAGAAGAAAAACGAATCCCACGTTCTCCGCGTTAAATCGACCGAGTAAACGGAAAACAATACAATCTCTAAACGGCGAATTTTAGCGCCGAAAGGTCAAAAATGTTCGCGAAGGCGCAAATTGGAACGGATCGAAGGAATTCGGGATCGGTTATAAAATAAAGTTATGTGAAAGTAACCGAAAAGGTTAACTTTTACGCACAGGTATACGCTGTCGTTGGCACCTGTTATTTTTTGTCCGGCACTAAAAGGTTGAATAATTTAATAATTGTGTGTTTCGTGTTATATTTTACGATTCGTTAAAATATGTAGATGCTTAATTTCAAGGTGTTTTCGGAAGATAAGATGGTTTTACATTGAAATGTGTGTCGTTTACAATTGTGCAATGTATATATCTTACGTATTCAAAGATTCTTTTATATTACATCCGTAGTGAATGTCCGTCTATTTGTCTACGTCTTTGAATTGTAGAATGTAAAAAAAAATTCAACGGTCGATCCCTTTTATACGTGAATTATCCCTTAGCCATTGTGTTCGGTACAATATTCCCATACACATTAATTGAACACCGACTCGTGATCTCTTTCAAGTGCCGACAGCTTCAAAACGAACAACAAAACTCCGAATTCATATTTATGTCAATATTATACAATATTTTAAAATAAAATATCATGAACAGACCAGTTTCGCACGTTGAAATAATTATTTTTTATATCAAATGACTAGCGCGTTTGCCAAATTTTATTTCAGCCGGAAATATTCCACGTGCTTATTATAATAGTAACTTTATTAATCAAATGATATGAACGAAATGTTTTTATGGGCGTTCTGCTGAAGGGGGCTTTTCCGCATGACGGAAAATTTCAGAGCGTTTACTTTATGTTTCGTGAAGAAATTTGGCGCAGAATTTTTCCGCCGTCGACGAGAAAAATGTCCGGTTGTTACAGAGGGAAAACTCTCGAGGATTTTTATATACGCTTTTCATCGGTTTAATTTGTGCGTTAGCATAAGAACGGTATATAAAAGGGGCATTTTTTTTGCTTTAAGAAAATCCGCGCGCGCCTCTTCCTTTAAAAAAGATGTCATTCCATGAAAGCGAACGGCCGAAAAAGGCGAAACAGCCTCTAAAAGAATTAATTCGCAAATTTTTATACAACCTCAATTATGGTAAACAATACTGAATATATTTGTATATGTTATGTTTCTTTAGCGAAATTGCTCGGTTCGCGTACGACGCAAAACAATTTTGTGTCGTATACGAACAATGTAGGAAGCTCCTTTTGATGTTTTTCACCAAATATTCGAATTTTTTTCATTATCTTCGTTTATACATCCTTTTATTTTCACAATTTTGGAAATGTCAGGTTAGGTTTATTTTAATTTTGAAATATGAATTTTATGTATAAACCTAATATTTCGTTAGGTGGAAAAATAAAAATGAAAAAAAAGTTCAAATTTTCAATAATGAAAACGTTTGATCTTGAAAAACATCAACATTGCCCCATTATATTATCCTCTATATATAATAGCGGATATCTGTATGTCTGTCTGTGTATCTGTGTCGATGACGCTCGCGACTCTTATATTCTGGAGACATTTCGCGAGAGCACGGTTTTAAAATATGTTTGCATATATTCAATTTTTGTTTTATGACATCATGCAACGGTACGGTTATAAAATAATTTTGCATAAATATGATGATGATGGTAATGATGGTGATGGTGATAATGATGATGATGATGATTTTATTAATTAATTATTAAATATTCAAATCGGGTACACATTTTGAGTTCACACAATCGGGTTTTCAAATTTTATCGTTTTCCGTTTCTTAACAAAACCACAGCCGATGTTATTAACATCAGGCATATATACTAGTAATCTTATAATATATTATAGATTGTATATAATAACGATATAAGGTAAAAATATATTTAATAATGAAAATTTATAATTGAATGAATAATAATTTAACAGTAAACTTCCAAACTAGCTTTAACTATATTATATATCTTCTCATATAAGACTTAAGGTGATCAAATTACTTAAAGCTATAAATTTCATATACGCACTTATCAGACGCAACTAAATCATGCATTGCCAGTATTTTCATTAAGAATGTACGTAATACATATCTTTTAGAAAGCAATTATCCCTGGCAATATCGACGATGATGTTCGAAAGAAGGAAAAAAAATTATATGTGCGAAAATGAGAGTTTCGCGTATGCAGACGTGGGAAAATTGCCTGCCTCTGGTGGCGCTAAGCACACCCTGGAGAAAAATGCGAAGACAGGGGATGTCTCACACCCTTAACCGACACATTACAAACGTATATATGGGCACGTATACACTCTTTCCTCGATTTGTGCTGCTGATAAGTTTCGTTGGAAATTTATTAATTTTCGCTGTGAACATTTTTGTTATTTATGTACCGAAAAAATCGAGATGTTTCCACGTTTTCTTGGTGAGAATTCATATTTTGAGACTGTTACGGAATGAGAGTATGCGAAAATGACGTTGAATAAATCGACAGATGACTGTACTGTATATAAACGCCCCTCGTACGTTTATAAATATCGCACATAATATTGCTGCGGGCGGACATTATCGACGAACACCGTATATTGCATGGAACGTTCTCCGAACGTAAAACTTTTTTAAATACGCATTGATGGGAAATGTTATATTTTCGTATTTGAATTTTAATAAAAATGCAATTTTTTTCTATCACCTGATGTTAAATATGTACATTTGCAACGTGCAGTTATCGGTTTGGCTGTACTTTGCGATTTGGCGTTGTCGCCTGTGCGCCATAACGACCTCCGCCAACATTATGCCTTAAAAAATACCCATAATAAAATAAAATAAATGTCTAGAATATTTTCTAAGCATCCATGTTCTGTTCGCAACAGATAACCGAAAAGTCTGCCCCATGGGTCACTCTACTTACGATGAAAACTGACCTCTGAATTTATACGCTTTAACTTTATAAAAAACTATATATTTTCGCTTTGAAATACAACCGAGTAAAATTTTATTTTATTGACTAATTAATTTGAATATTTCACGTTGGAAAAGTAAGGAAAATTCTCTCGTTATACAAAATAAATACGACTCGCCGAGGAGCCATAGTCTGGCGCAATTTCGATCCTACGACGCGGTAAAACTGCAATACCACCACTGAGCTCTATGCTAATTAATTTTCATTCTGACGCATACCTTGTCGTGCTCAGTTTTCCCATCCAAGCCGAACATCAGGCTTTTTTCTCGAAAATAAACGAACGAAATCGTCCGTTTCGTCTCGGTGCTGCTTGAATATTCAAGGGTCGTCGATACGCTTTCAGCGACATTAGCATTTCGGTTAATTATCTCGCTGAAAATGTGGCCGCGGTCTTTGACGGAGTTGTTAAAATTTACACCCCCAGCTAAAGCTTGAACCGCCCACTCTACAGAGTCGGGGAAAGTGCTGTAAAATTTTAAGACCTCCAGCCAAGGAAAACTAGCGCGTAATACGTAATCTACGCTTCGGCATATAAATTCGCAAATTAAAACGCTCGGAAAATGCGCGCTGCTTAACGAGACTTCGCTGCAATGTTTTTAGGGGTGTTGAAATTTTTGACGGATTATTTTCACGTTCAGAGTGGCCGTTGTCGCATCATATATCATAAAAATCTTAACTTATGTTTCAAAAATTAAAGTTTTATAAATGAGGTGGGATCATTTTAATATTATATTATTATATACTCCATTCGACGTTCGTGAAATAAGTGAGACGCAACTTTTCGACTTTGTCGAAGTTGACGCGAAAGCGAATGACTCTGGTTATACAATTTGTATAATGGGATCCTTAGCTCAAATAAACATGTCATTAAGCCAAGTACACTTCTTCAGTACCGAGAGGGTGTTAATTACAAAAGGGTGACAAAGTCGTTCATTTTGCACCCGACGATAACGTCATTAACTAAAACGTTACGAAATTTTTGAAGCGATTTTCCCAACGACTGTCATTTCGCGATAAAACTTCAAAATACTATAATTAACAAGATATTTGTATATTTATAAGATGTACTTGTCTTTTTTCTATTTTTTTTTTTTTTTTTGAGTCTGTAAAAGGCAAATTTGTTAGGATAAAGCAAAGCTGGCTCTTTGCTGGAACGAAGCTTTCTTTGCTCTTTCCGCTCAAAACTCGACGAAGCTCTCTGTTAATTGCATCGTGCGCTTTTCGTGAAGTTTCAGCTGAAACATTTAGTTTGCACTTCTAAGTTCACAGCGACTCGTTTAGTTTATAAATTGAATGTTTGATCTGCGCGTAAATTCATATTCTTAATATTCAAGCGTTAATTAGTCGAAAACAAATACCTTATCGAGCATCATAATCAACGTTTAAACATTCTCTTTGATTAGCATATCTCGACTTATAATTGAGATAGTAAGAGTGCAGACTTTGTCTAAATACAAAAAATTACTTGAACGATATTATTTATTCATAATTTGCGAAAATAAACAGAATTCATCACAGATTCGTATTCCGGCGGCGAAGCGAAAGCCATTGATTCGAATCATTTGGTAAATTCTCAGCATTAGTTCGGTGCATTTTCCTTGCAGAATCCCATGCAATTGCACATCTTGCGAGCTGGCAATAATAAGGAAACCGACATGAATATCAAACGCCCAGGGGCCAAAGCAATATTACCACCGAAGAAAATCAGGATTTGTAAACCTACCCTTTTAGTATTACAGACCAGATTAGATATTAAATTAATAACACAAAGTACATCGATTCCCCTTCATGATGATTACTATAACGAAATCCGACCTTTGAATAGACTTTATAAGTGTCTCGTCATATATTTTTCTGTGATCTTCATATTTATACATACAATTACTGCGAAATTTCCGAAACGACGCGCTTCTCGCAACATGCAAATTATCCGACGACCGTAAATTAAGCGTAAAACACCTGTTTTCGTACAAACGAGCCCTTCGCAATCGCCGTTTTAGCTAATGAAGATACTCGAGAATCTAGAGATAGAGGCGGCGGCAGGAGCAGACTATTTATCTAAGGACACGCATAAATAAAGTCTTAGCGAGGTGCTTGTTAAAATGGTGAGCCCTAAACCCTGACGGAGGCCCTAGTGATAACGGGGTAAGCCAGTGATGGACCGCCCCTAAGATAAGGGTTTGTGTAAATACGCATCGACAAAACCTCGCGTACATCACAGATAAACGAATGTAAATATGAGGGAAGTCCTTTCTGATTTTTGTTTTGTGAACAAGTGGATGCTGATTTTTCGAGCAAAATAAAATATTTTTTTTTGAGAAATTGTTCAATAATGAAAACACGTTGTTGTATCATGTAGCATTCCATTTTTACTAACCCTCAGCTGTCCAATTGTTTTTTTTTCAGTGTTGCCAGTATTTTACTGTATAAATGGCGGCAAATTTAAATCTTGCGTAACATATTGGTACACCCTATATATAGGCTCGATGTTAAAAACATCGGCTGTGAATTGATAACTATACTATTACGTAATAAAATAAAAATTAAATATATCTATACAAAAATATTTTATAACCGTGCCCTTGCGAAATGTCTCCAGAATATAAGATTATAGCCGTTATTATAATGGCCATAAAGACTAAATTTGAAGCTCGAATTTTTTTAGCTCGAGAATGATGTATATAGCGATTATAGCCGTTATTTTAATGGGCATACAGGCTAAATTGGAATGGCAAAGCCAGTAGTAACATCGGCTGCCCGATGTCCGTACTCGATTTGAATATTTAATATTAAATTAATAAAACCAGTTCATTTGTTATTGTCACCATTACGACATATAGGTAAAGCCAGAGGCAGTAGGTGATAAGCATCATATTATAGGCGTTAACTGTGTACACATAAAGACACGAGCGTCGTTCGAACGAACAGACACAGAAATCCGTGTTTATATATAGGGGATTAGATTATATTGAATCGTTTACTATTAAAATGGAGTGAATATTTGACAGCTTGGTTAAATAAGCCGCTTAATGAGTTTTTTGTTTCCAACAGCTTAGTGATCGTTGCAGAAGAAAATATATAATCTCTTGAACTGTTAATGGTTATAAAATAAAAGTAGGATTTATCTCTGAAAAAAATATTGTCTTGAAAATTGCGGTTTTGCCATTATGAATTTAGTTTTTTTATGAATTCTAAATTCTTTTATTTACACGAATAGAATAAAAAAGGTTAAATCGTGAAAATCACCATAAATTCAAATAGAAATTGAATCTGAGTTTGATGAAACAAACTCACTGAATATTAAAGAGTCACAAAAAATAAATAGACTTATGATGAAAAAATTGAAAACTATTAAAATTTTTATAAAATGTATCATGAAAAATTTTACTCTATTCTTTCCATAACAATTTTTATTTTGATCAACACATCTCACAAACAAACCACGGTACAGTGAACCCCCCTATAACTTCAAGATATATTCCATGCTATGGGGGTTAAAGTTTTTCAATTTTTATTTTTTGGGAATTTTTTACGTGTTGTAACACGTAAAAAGCATGGCTGTTTCATGGCTGAAAATAAACAATGCCGGTACGACGTTTTGAAAATTTCGTCGTCGTCAACTAAATTTTGAGTTCATTTTGTTTGTTTTTTAACTTTTATACGTACAAATCTAACAATCATATGACTATACTATAACTTTATAAACATATTAACCGTTATAATAACGTATATATTTTGCCTGCAAATCTTTAACTTTATATTAATTTTCGAAGATATGTTTCTTGATAGAATATGTTTTGAAAGAGCCGGGATGCAGTTTGGTAGGAATTCTTACAGAAATTCCCAAATATCAATGAATAACAAAAACTTCCGAGCACACCCGGTACGTTTATAAGTCAGAGAGACATTGATCCTGGAATAGCTCAGATCTCGATGCTGGTGACTCATGATAAAGGTGGCAAAAGCGTTAATGCATATTCGTCGCCAATTTTGCAACAGCACACCCGCTTGAAGCTTAAATAAAACAAACACTGTCGCCTGCCAAACTGGTAGATGGATCTTGCAGAGCGCCAACCTTTGAGACCAAATCTGGCTCTCATAACTTTGGGTAACTTTTTCACGGCCTGTGTTTTATGAAAAAGCCGAATTTCGTTATTTCTATAAATGATTATAAGTCTAAAAATATCGTGAATTTTAGAAAATATTCTGTCATTACTTAATATATAAATAAATAAACAATTACTTACTGCACCAATTTTTTTATTTATTTATCATCATCATTGTCAACCCTTTTTTGTGCCCACTGCAGGATAAGGTCTCCCCATCAAATATTGGGAGTCTAGGCTCTTATTGAATTTATTTATATATTTAAATATTATTTTTCCCTTTTTTTTTAAACTGGCTCTTTCATCCCACTTCTCTATATCATTTAAAAATATAAAAAACCCTATTTCCCCCTTAAAGATATCGAAACAATAAACTAGACCGTTTTCAAAATTCCACAAAACCACCAGAGAACCACCGCGTTAGCTAATGGCAAACGAAAGCAATAACAATATTGCACACTCTCATATTCCGCATGCACTTTCCCGCGGTCTTCGAACCCTCGCGACTCTCCCATATCCTTTTTTCGCACGAGAAAGGCGTCCAGCTCATACTCTCCTGGCAGATAGCAGACTTCGGTTTTCGGCTGCGAAATATTTTATCCTGTTTATCCTTTTCGTGGCCGGGGCTAAGTACCGGGGCGGTTAGCCGCGCGCCAGGGGAACACTTCTGCGAAAGCGCCGCTTTAGGTTTCTGTTTGACCGGTTCGTCCTCGCTCTCCGGTCGCAAACTGATAAATAAACCGACAGCTTATCGATGGACGGCGGTCGTAAAAATTCGGAGGTATAAATAAATAAAGAAGGAGACGCGTGAAAAAGGCTCGCGGGGAATTTTTCAGCCGATGACCGATAAATTTTTCTGAGAAGAGCGTAATTGCGAGGTCGCCGGCTTTCGTAACATCGCCGTAAATTCGGCTCGTGGAAAATTGTATCGTGATTCATTTCGCTTAATAATGGTTTTCCGAGAAGTGAAAAGCCGATTTTCGTTGTACACCATGGAGGAAAGTGTGGCAATATCAACGTATTTTTTTTTAATTTTTCGTGGAATTAAATGCATAATTCATTTTTAATAAAAAAGTTTTTCCACGTCGCCCTGCAGTCGTAAATTTTATATGTGGATTCTCGAGGATATCATTGAAGGTGTGCGACTTAGCGTAAGTCATCATGACGTTTAACCTCTGTAGAGCTAACCAACTTTATATAAAAGCACCTGAGACTTAAAACGCCGTAAAAACTTGAAATTAGTTTATTTTTTTCAGCTTATCTCCGACGACCGCGTGTAATTGAATTTGACGCCACGACGTGATTTTAATTTTATGTCAGAACGACCTTTTTAATAAATAAAATCGAGCAGACTCTCGCTGCATAAAAATATCGCATTTTAATTAAACTCTTAATCGTTTTGAAAACCTCATTAGCACGATTGCCATTAAAATTTTTATTCGGTCCTCGTCACACTTTTAAATTTTCATCCATACGTCCATCCAATTTATAATATTCACACAAATCACCGTAACAACGACCACAATGACTTTTGTCTACCCAAGAATCGGTTGCTTGTTGCTTTCTAGAAGATCGTGGTAAGGACACAGCTCCACGCGATGAAAGGTCGTAAAAAGTTAGGCGGGGAAACACCTTTTTCCCAACCACTATATGAAAGACATCTTCCCACCAGCAATAACAATAACGGCTCTAAGGGTTGGCCCACGTCTTGCATGAATAATGGAGTTAACCCCAGAGAAATAAATTCGCGGTTAAAAAATATCACGTACGTAAAGTTGGCTGTGCGCACTCTTTTTATCGCGTCGCGGTATTATTTCGTTTTTCGCGATGGTGTTAAAAGTTTCTCACCGTAAATTTCGTGATTTTTTTTTTTGTTTCTCGGTTCGATTGTCGTTTTTTGGCATTTTTGTTTTGTTCAATATGTGCTGAGTTCGGAGATTGGAGCGTGGGGGAGCAAAGTGCGAAAAGATTTATGGCTTTTTTATATTGTGAGATTCAAACGCTCGCACGCGTAGATAAGCGATTTTCTTTGGATGTTTCAAATTTTTCGTGTAAAGTGAAATTCGGATGGTTTTATATAGATGTATTTATTTTGAAACTTTCATTTTAATATAATATTTCGCAAATATTTGTTTTTGATCATCAAATCACAATTAAAAGTTTCTCGTATTCAACATGAAAGTTTCGAATTAATTATGATTGTTAGAAAATGTTTATAATTAAATTAAAATTTTTGAGAATTATCTACAAAAATTTACATTCTAGGTTTTTAGTATTTGAAAATTTGTCAGCAATAAATAAAAGTTTATATGAAATATTCAATAATTCATGCAAACTTAACATAATTTTGCATTACAATTTTCGAAACTCGATACACTCAACAACATTCGATACACATACAACATTCGAAACAATCCAAATAAAAACCCCACATTTTCCACAACAGATTAAACCCGAAAACACCGTCCCGTTTCCATCAAAAAACCAACATTTTACAACAAACACATCGATGAACCATTCAGCGCAACATCGCTTTGAAAGCTCCGAACAAATAACCGAATACGAAAACCGAATCCAACCATGGCCCTGGAAAAAATATATAAAAAACACGCCTCGTAAAATTTCATACCAGTGAAATTTCGCATCCACCCACGCATACATCATTGCACCCCAGCGATAGTGCGTTGCCAATTTCGGCCTCCGGTAAATATTTCATGGGCTGTTTCGGCCAGTGGGTGGATGGGTTAACATTTGCAATGGATCACCGGACAGGAATGTGTCCGATATGGCCACTCGGAGGTTGTCGTGCGTGACAGTTTGTGCCACTTTGGCCGCTATTTATGGACCCATAGCTGGACCGAGCGGTGCGTTTATTGTTTGCAATATGTGTATGAAGAGTGGGCTTTGGGGCGGTGTTTATTGGATTATGCGAAAATTTCATGGCGGATCGAGGGTGGTTTTGTGTTTTTTATTTGTACGCGCTATTCCCTATATGTAATAGCGGATTTCTGTGTGTGTGTGTGTGTCCGTTTGTCTGTTCGATGACGCACGCGACTTTTTTTTCTTTTTTTAATGATGATGATGATGATGATGATTATCATTATCAGATGCGGCTCGTGCATGGTACTGCAGCGTGGCACGACGACTGGTCCAAAGATAATCCGTCCAACGACAACTTGTCCAAGACAATTCGTCGAAGCGACAATTGGGCCAACGGACAATCCGTCCAACGGACAATTCGTCCAACGGATAATTCAGCCACGATAACTCGTCTAACTCGTCCAACTCGTCTTGGACAAGTTGTCGTTGGACGGATTGTCTTTGGACCAGTCGTCGTGCCACGCTGCAGTACCATGCACGAGCCGCGCCTGACCATATACCATATGGGCACACTTCAACCTAAAACAATGCATTTCATTTTCGCGACTACAAATCGCAAGAGGCGCCTGGCCTTAGGTTGAAGTGCGCCCATATGGTTCATGGGCGCACTTCAACCAAAAACAATGCGTTCCATTTTCGCGACTAAACGATCGCCGCGACTATAAATCGCAGTGGGCGCCTGGCTTTACACTTCGAATTCAACTTCATACAAATCGAAGTCAACCTTATATAGGTGTCTCAAAATTTGCGCAAGAAGTAAAGCCAGGCGCCCACTGGCGATTCAGTCGCGCGCGATCGAAAATGGAACACATTGTTTTGGGTTCATGTGCGCACATATGTCATATGTGCGCATTTCAACCAAAACAATGCGTTCCATTTTCGCGACTAAATGATCGCCGCGACTACAAATTACAGTGGGTGCCTGGCCTTACACTTCAAATTCAACTTCATACAAATCGAAGTCACCCTTGTATAGGTGTCTCAAAATTTGCGCAAGAACCCTATATAAATCGAATCCAAATTTATCCAAATCAAATTCAACTTTATAAATTTCAAATTCATCCTTTTAAACTTCAAATAAAACCGTTTACAAATCACATTCAACCACCACAAATTTTCTTTTAAATTTTTTTTTGAACCCATGAAAAGTGTAAAAGAAAACTACATATCTATGTACAAATTTTCTGGTTGATTTCGTATGTATGTAAAAATTATCAATATGATTATCAAAGTCAAATTAAGAATAAATTGCATTTCATTGATTACTATGACAATTGTCTTAATAATATTATACTTCCTGTTGGTTTGATTTGATTTGTAAAAGGTATAATTTGAAGTTTAATAGCTGTAGCTCGTGGTAAATATGTTATTGCATAAAAAGTGATGTGGTGCTAATATTGATGACAAAATATCGAAATTGAAAGCAGTATAGTGAAAATCGTTCAGCACGAAAATGTTTAACGAGAAAAATCGGTTAACAAGAAATAATACTGCGGTTCTAACAAATACTATGTAAGTATTATATACTGTAAAGTTTACTATGAAAACTTTTTAAGGTGAAAAAATATTTCAGAGCCTTCAGTCTCATATTAAACGATTTCACTGTAGTTTATTAAATTGTAACGATTTAATAAATTGAAATTAGGAAAAGAATATGAGGTAATTCATATTCAATTCAGCAGAAATAAAATATAAATATTTTTTATAATGAATATCAAAGATCATAAATAATCGCAAATGCCAAAACAATAAGATAAACTATCAAACGAAAATTCTAAAAATGAACAACAATACTTTCCAAAAAAATAAATTTTTCGAAAAGAAAGCAACAGTTCCGATACATTAGAAAATTCAAATGAAAAATAACGACAAAAATCTCACATGTCCATTAACCATAATTCAAATTTATTATCATATTATCATTAATGAAGACAGACACATTTCGAAATCGACAAAACTTTTACGCATTTAAAAAAAAACACACACACACACACATTTGCGCAACGACACCGATCACAAATCCGACGCGTGATACAAAGTCACAAATCGTTATATTTGTATTATTTTATTATAATTTCGTGCGAGTGAATTAAACCGGGTCAAACGGGTTTGTGGGTCCTCCGACGTGTCAGGTCTACACCACGGGGGTCAAAAGTTTGCCGAGTCATTTTCGAAAATCTCGTTTCATTCAAACGACAGGGATGCCTCTGTTGGTCCATTTATATTCGATAAATTTTTATGTGATTTTTCCAGTATGAAAAGTTGAGTTTTTAATTTTAAATCGAGGCTTTATAAAATGAGTGTGGGGAAAATTTTTGAATGGAATGTATTTTTTTCAAAGTGAATAATACTTTTGGAAATATTGTATTAAGTTAAAAGATGAACTGAATAGAAATATCGTCGTGTAAAAAAAATTATCAATATGTGCAGCTTTATAAACGAAATGTAGAATATTACGAAAATAATCAGATTAGTTCTCATAATATTTTTTTTATATTGAACTTGTGTAAATTTTTCATAGATGTCACAATGAAAAAGCTCGAATTATAATTGTGACAACTTTGATAACGGAATTTATACATTAAAATTGAAAATTATAGATATGGGGCTGCTTTTATTTTAAAAAGGATATCTTTATGAATATATGTACTGATTTGATGGTATCATCATTTATGAGAAAAATTCTGGAACGATTTTTGCTGAACACTTTTGAGTTCGTCAGTGTATTAGGTTGAACATTGGCAAACTCAAAAAATCTTTCTATTTTTATAGCATAATAACCAAATGTCAAAAATTTTTTTGTCAAATTAATTAAGAGGATATTATACTCGATAATTAAAATTTTTATCATGAAATTTATCGAAATGAGCACATTTTAATTCGCCCATGTTATAAAACGCTAAAAATTTTCAACCGAATAATTCAAACACAATGCGCAAAAATCACTCCAGGGTTTTCCCCTAAAACGGTAACACCATCAAAACTAATACAAAAACTCGCAAGGATATCCTATTCAAAACAAAACTATCCTCATTCATACAATTTACAATTTCAACACACAAATCCACGATCAAAGTTGTCACAGCAATATCGAAAAGCGACCACCAACAAAACCTCACCGACACCGATAACATTTCCGACCCTTCCATCCCGATAATCTCGATAATCGTAATAAAATAAATTAGAAGCGGGCATCGTCGGTTTGTTATCATTTACTCGATTATGTGCGGTGAAAAAGTCGTACACGAACACCATTGTAATTTGGTGCTTGACGCAACAACGCGAATTAGCATACAATGAGCGGAGAGGACCGCGTGGGCGATGTATCTACACACGTTTATTATAATATTATACTTGCGCATAAGCACTTTTGTACTGTTCGAAAATAAATACAATAGCGAGTGCACAGGGTGATCCGAAAGTAACGCGCTAGGAGGTTTGGGGAGCGCGGGAACGTTGCCCTAAAAATAAGACGGTTTGCGTATTGGGAGTTTGTTTTGGGGTTTGGGTTGTTGTATGATTTTGATGGCGTTGTTATTATTTGGTGAGCAGAAGGTGATTTTTGATTTCGTATCATAATAATTTCTCGATAAGGGAAATTTTTTTTTTTCAATTGGGTTATTTGGATCAGTGCTCCGCAACCGGTGTGCCGCAAGACGATTTTGGCTGTGCCACGATTGATTTACAAATACAAGAAAAAAATTGAATAATTTGCGAATAATATAAAATTAATATAATTTCTATAAAATAAAACACGTTTTTATAAATATATTTTATTTTTGATGACCAGGTGTTTAATTTTGTCTGGAATAGTCCCACCTTTTTTGTGTGTTCGAATTTGTTTTGTCGTTTTCGTAAAATTACAATTAACTATACTTATTTAAAAATAAATCTGTTACTTTGTAAAAGAAGAAACGAAAGTAAAAGAAAACCAAAAATTTAATTGCACATTACTTTTGTGATCAAAAGAAACCGAAAATGCCTTTTAAAAACTTACAGATTTACACTTTACAGATTTCAGAAAAAAATCACCTGCGGCGCCATACTATTTTTATAAATACATGAAATGAAATTTTAGTTTTTTTTTTAATTGCATACAATTGTGCGTCATAAAAAGAAATTTCAATGACGTTAATAGTTCTTCGAGGTAAAAATTGTAAAATTATTGGATGTATAAAATATTTTTTCATATAGGAGGAATGGTGAAATTTTTATTTGTTCTGTCTTAAGTTCTTAAAAAATATTGTCATCTTGGAAGGTGTGCCGCGAAGTTTTGGAAATGTGGTTAGTGTGCCGAGGAAGGAAAAAGGTTGCAGAGCACTGATTTAGATAATGAAACAAGCGGAGTAAACAATTCAATCGATGAATGGAAATTGTGATCGAATATTTGATATCGCTTAAAGTTTTTGAGTGATTTTGTATTTTAACCATCTTGTAGATTGATATAAAGTCATTCTAACTTATTGACTGCGCCATATATCGCTTAACTTCAACAGTCGATATATAAACAGAAATAGTTAAAAAATTTCAAAAAATAGTCAACCTAAAAAACAATCTTTTAAGATTATAAAAACCATTTCATCGATCAACGTTATGTCACGCCAAGTATTTTAATTTATCGCACCATATATCGCTTAACTTTAAAAATCAATAAATAAAATTTTTAAATAATAAACTACAGTTAAAACATTTCCAAAGACAATTAACCAAAAATACCATCTATTTAGATTCTAAAAAGCATGCATCCCATAGATCGAGATTATGTCACATTGACTATCATAATTGAAGGGATCGGCAGTAAATGGTACTAAGCGATATTCGTCATTTTTGGAGATATTAAGAAAAACAGTTTACATGCGTTTAGATGCAAATAAAAGTAAGAGTCATCTTTTGATATAATATGAAATTATTTATTAATTTCTGTAGTAAAATTACTAATTTTTGCAGTAAATAAAAGAAACTCAATTTTACAATTTTGGCACTTAGCATTGTTTGCTTCCGAGCCCCTCAATTAACCGCTTAACTCTAACAAGGGATACAGCAGATAATTAACTCCAACTGGAATATATTCAAAGACGATTACCAAACCATCTCTTTGGATTCTAAATCCATCTCACAGATCGATATTAAGTCACGGCAACTTATCGACTCCACCATATGTCGCTCAACTTCAAAGCCAACGAAAACAAAATCGATCAACCCGAAATTTTTTTCCAAAAACCAAATCAATCGACGCGAAATTTTTTCCAAAACCAAACCGACCAACGCGAAAAAATCCCGAAACGACCACACCTAAAAAAACCCCAAACAGCACAACTCACATCCACCGACCAACTCTCCCACACATCGCTCAACTCGAGAACCCCGCCGAACGGCATCGAAGCGGCGGCAACCCCCCGAACGGACGCGACCCAATTTCGACAATTGCAGGCTGTGCAACCGTCGCCAATCGAAATGGCAATGGCGGCGACCGGGAGGCGGGGGGGGAGAGGGGGTGTCTACCTATACGCCAGGTCCCGAGGAAACTAAGGTGACTAACAATATTTCCCATGAGCGAGTGCGCCGTGTCATAGGTCGTGCAAAAATCGAGTACAAAGACCCCGGCTCGGGGAAAAAATGCGGTTCGTACGCGTAATGACAATAACGTAAACCGTGTTTATTATACGCAAAATTTAATAATAAAGCCGGGAGAGAAATTCGATGCCATAAATCTACCCGTTATTTAAATGACTAAAACCGGTGGCAAAATTAATTATGTTTGCGTTGCGACGCTGTATTGGAGGAGGAAGAGTGTTTTAAGTTGGCGCGGTCGATGGAAAATTTGCGAGTTTCTTCGGGAATTTTCATTATTATACTTCGAAGTTAGGCGTCGAAAGTTATCAACGGTTCCAAATTATACGCGAGATGCAGAAATATTGGTCGAGTAATTAAAATCTGGCTATTGAACGCTGTATATAGGAACATGTAAAACTATTCATACTATTCATACTGGACAATGTAATATAATACTTTTATTGAAAAAAAAATACGACTGGTTCATAAATATTTATCAGAGCCAAAACCAATTGTGTTTAAATAATTTATCTAGAATTATTTTTCATCCAATTTGTCATAGTAATGGCAGTCAATATAAAAATATTACATTTTTATTTCAATCGTTCAACTGAAAACGATTATATAAAAAAAATTGAATAATTTTTGCGTCACAAAATTGCTAGAAAAGTACGAATCCTTCTTTGTTAATTGACTTCACGAATTTTAAGGTGCGAACAAAGAAACAACTTCGAACGGAAATGCCCAAAACGTTTCGTAAGCAACGACCGAAACGAAAAAAAATCAAATTTCCGCTTTTACCAAAACGACATCGACATTCAAACAAACCGAGGTCTTACCGCCATCTATGAAACACCAACCAAACCAACTACAGGGAACTGCTTTACCAACGCACCCAATACTCAAACCAAGCAATTGACAAACTAGCAAATTAGTTTTACAAATAAACAATATAAAAAATTAAATTTCGAGACAAATGTATTCAAGAGATTAAAATCATTTTAATAAATTGATTAATGTACGCAAAAAAACCGTAAAAAATATTATTGATAAATTTATCACTAGAGAAAAAAAAACAATTAAGCCATATTTTGCACAAGTTAAGTACTGCCAGCGGACAATTAATGTTTAAATGTCATTGTGCGATTACACATTGCCATTTTCGGACCGGCCCGACGGTGTCAACACACAACCAACGAACGGCTGGCGAATTTGCAAGCGCCGGAGAAATGGAAAGGAAACCAACCTCGACCCATATAGACGTGCCCACGTGAAAGAAACGAGAAATTCGCCGATTTTGCAAACGTTACTGATCTGCGACCTGAAAATCGAATTCGCGAAAAGGGTCACGCGCCATTGCGAAACGAGACCCGAAGACCGAACGGCCCAGCGCGAAACGTCAGCGGCGAAATTGCGAAAATTCCGCGGCGATATTGAAGAGCAAACACGAAGACGTATAGGATAATGCACGAGCAAATACGAGTTTCTGAAAAATGTTCACGTCTGAGCTCAGCAGTCGACTCTGCAAATGGCGCTCGAAGGACGCGAAAGTGTGACGTTTCATCTTTGCATTGAACCGGTCACGATTTAACGAATCTAAATTCAGTTCGTTTATGGCACGAACAAAAGTACAGTTTGCAAATTGAGTGCGAAAATCGAAATGCGCAAAGCCCGAAACGCTGTCACTTTTCGATACGACCGAGAGGGATTATTGACTATGTTGAAGTGGCCATCGGCAGTCATGATGGCTGATTGAATATTTGGGTTGAGATGAGTTTCGCATGTAAACTTTGACATCATCGATGATTCCGTTAGGCGCGCTACTGTGGTCGAATAACTTTCGTACGCCGACGTATTATTTAGCGGTTCAAGGCAATGACGAAGAACAGTAATGATGATTGTTGAAAATTTGTAAAAATAAAAACGGACGATTTGCGCGTTTAGAATGTTTAAATACTAAGAAAGTAGAATAAAACGGTTTATGTTGAACTGGATTCATCACATGTGATGAACTTATAATTGTATAAATAAAATTAACAAAATATTAAATTTCAATATAATATTTTTAATCATCATTGTCGACCCTTTTTTGTGCCCACTGCAGGACTGGGTCTCCCCATCAAATATTGGGGGTCTAGGCTATATACCTTATTCGAGAGCCAACCTCGTAATAAAATAAAGCAAAATAATTGATTATATATGTACGTAAGTTTTATTATACTAGGAATTATTATGAAATTATACAGTAGTGCGATGATACAGCACAAATTAAATGCAAGGATGCAATTGTCAACAGCACAGTAGCTATTACAAAATAATTGCAAATAAGTAATTAAACAATTTTCTTACTCATAAAATAACCACGACAACGAAGAAAAATATCACACAAAATAACAAAACATTTACATATTAAAATACAAATTCAAAAATGTACTGTAATGACGAATTCAATCGAGATCAACAACATGAAAACATCAGACAACAATCATCAACATACTAAACACATCAAAAATCATCCAGTAACCACCGATTCAAACCTATTTCGCAACAGCGAACGGATCGACAACACGACGCAACATTTTCGCCATCTGGACGAGTATCTTGTTCCAATAAACGTTGCACAGCGATGCGTTGTGCAAAAATCGACGTGCGTGCCGCTACACACACAAAAAACCGAAATACTTTAAAAAACGGCATCGGAACCAACAAAAAGGCCACACAGCCTTTCATAAGATCGCCAGTTTCGCAAGCGGCGAAGGTCGCCGTTCAGCATCTTCAACACCGCGTCGCTAATATGGAAAACGAGGCTTTGTCGGAGATCGTTTTGAGTTCTAATTTCGCGTTGTTTAGTTGCAAGTCGCAGAAGTGCTAATAATGTCGGCCGAATGTCACCCGAGCCGAAGAGCAGACGTGATGTTTATAAATTCGGTCTTGAAAAACAAGGATTCGTTGTGAGTTGTATCGTTCGTAGACGATTTCGTAATTGCGTGTTGTGTTTGAAAAATTTATCGATGTGTAACAATACTCGGGTCGTGTTATTTAATGATGGGTTTGTTATGATGATTTGAAAAATATTTGTATTTTTTATCTATATAATGCGCAATGCGATTATAATTATTATTATCATTTCAACGGGGAATATACTGTAAAATGAATAGATTTAATTTTATATTTTTCGAAATAGTACAAAAATTACTGTATACATTATTTCACAAGATAAAAAATACTGACACAGATAAAATAGTCGTATCGTAATGAGAACGAGTACATATTTGAACTGTTTGCATGTTAACAGACCCCCTATATTTTTCAACCTAATTCACAATACAAACTCTAAATTTAACAAATAAGTACATAACGAAGATTTCTTTGATTTCAAAATTGAAACTTTTTATATGAAACTGAAAAATCGAGTGGTTACTTTACTTTCGTATAAAATAAAATATGCACCAAGGCCGCGATATAAATAACCCGAGACTAAGTACACGTTATAGGTTCCACGTTAGGGTTTATCGGCATATATTTCTTTTTACAAATATGTTAAAAGAAAATTTGAATGAAATATGGACGTTATAAACTCGTGGGTTTTGTCAAGGTTTATTCAGTAGTTTTATGTGCAACGTTGTAAAGATCAAGCCAATTCGAACGATTAACTCTTAATATTTCCTCATACAATAACGCACCATTTGCACGAATATAATAAACGTAGAACATTATACATTTCAAAGACTTTGTTGAGTTCATCAAAGATAAAACACAGATGTTGCGTTTTAATATGCATCAATAATTTATAGTAACGATGAGAAAATAACAAGTTAAATTGATATAAAGGTTTTATAAAAAAAAAAATACAGGAAAAGAATCATTTATTGCATAAAAGAATTATTCAATAATAATTTTATTTTCAGTTCAAGTATTAGAATGAAAAATCTATAAAAAAAAAACAAATCTGAAGAACCATTCGAAAATATATCTTTAGGATAAATTTCAGATCAAATTTAATACGTCCATTTGCTGAAAACGTTCAATTCTATATTCACGATTCGTACGGACTGTGCGCTCAGCGTTTCGAAAACAAAAATTCTCATAGTCGACCGAAGCCAAGAAACGAATAATGCAAACCAGACAAAAATGCAACGGGCATTGCGCTGCGGTTTAGTTTCGGTGAAACGATTCCGGGTTAAATAATCCGAAACGATATTTATATAGTTTTTATCTATCGATCGTTGCACAATTTCGCTATCTCCGTATGGCACGACAGCCTAGTTCTCTCGCCGAGTTTTATGTATACTGTTATTATGGGACGACGTACGAAAACCACTAAAAAGATAAGCACGTTTCGAATGTTATTATTATATGCAACGTCATAGGGTAGCGTGATAAAATGGCATTAGAGCGAACGGTGAGGCGAATGGTACCGGCATGAAACGATCTTTGTATGTGCTTTTTTTTCTTTTAAGGATTATTATAGCTTGCGACAAAAAATTAAAAATTGATCGATTTAAATATCCGCATTGAACGTAAGCGTACGCAAGCGTTGCGAAACGTTTTTGTATTAGTGTTTTTCACTAACGTGTCAAGGAAACATAGAATTTCCTTTTGTTATTAAAATAATTTCTGAATTGTAGTTGAAATTTGTATAAATAACGTTAATTTTATGATTGATATTCGAATTTTGATCAAGATTGCGTAAGAATGAACACATATAAAATAAATTAAAAATAGTACGCGTGAGGTCGTTCACTTTAACTGTATGTCATTAGTTACGTTCATTATTGTGCTAATGTTGTTTTTATTGCTATATTTTCATGAAATCGAACATTTTTTCGTAGAAATTTATTTTTTCTTTCTTTTTGGGATGGAATCGTTGACCATTAAGAAAATGTTCCAAATAATTTATACCTTTTATACGAATATGTTCAATGCACCACATACCTGAAACAATAAAATTAAACAAATTAAAATACAGTTTAATTAGATTTGAAGTAATTTCATTTCTTCATAATAAATTAAATTAATATTACACACTATATGACGCGCATAGAACCGGTTCGAATCGCTTATTGCACCCCTTCCCAAAGAAATCCAATTAAATCTAACAATTATTACGAACAGTTATAAACGTCATATTTTAAATAAACGATTTAGAATCACAAATATGAAAAAAAAACATGGGAAAATTAGATAAATAGGGTCAAGATTGGAACGAGAGGTCAATCGGTTAATATTTTTTTATGAAAGACGTTTCATTCACGACCTTCATCGGACGAACCAGAGTTGATTCACCTCCCATGATGTAAACAGGACAAAATCGGTCGATTACGAAAATTTCCGAATTTTTCACGGTTTTTCTGAAAATCCGCTTTTCAAAATAAGCTTCTTTCGAAGTTTCGCATAAATTATCGAGGTGAAAAACGCGGTTTGATTGACGCAATGATTCACTTCACTCGAGGCATTTAGAAACACTAATAGATCAATAAGGTCACAATGTGGTGGCTATTTATTGGTCTGTGAATATCGAAACTGCGTAGTGAATTTGATATGCGATAGGAGCTGTTTTAGAGAATTGGCTCTGAATAATTGTGTTTATGAGGAGTATTTCCGAATTGTAAATAAGTGTTCTAGAAGAGTCCAACGTATTGATTGCATTACAATATAAATTTAGTAATATTAAAAAATAACGTGAAACTATACTATGTTTTGTATTTCATAATTTTCTAATAAAAATGAAATATTGCTGATAAATCGTTAGATTAGGTGAAAAAATAAATTCTCTCGATTGTTTTTCTGTTTGAAAATTTTAGACGGAATTCGGAAATTTTCGAAAGAAATATGGAAGTACATGTCATTTGCGGTTTCGATTGGAATATAGAAATATTATGAATATGAAATGACTCGAGTTTCAAAACTATGATGAAAATAATTACAATCGCATTAGAATGGATATGGTATTGTTTCGGTTGAAGGAACGCCTAATAATCTGCTACGAAACAACGTTTATAGGAAGAATTTGCTTATCGCCAAGCCGTTTACGGGTGACGTTGAAATTTACATTTGTAAATACTTAGACCACGATAAAATTTTTCGGTAATGACTTTAGATATCTCAAGTTTTCATTTTTGCATCTCTTAATATGTTTTCATTACGTGTATATGAAAAGAAATTGCGATAAGATATCTCCTTTTCATCTTATCGTAAATACTCAAAAGTATTTTAGATCGTTGACCATCTATCGATTTCACCTCAATCGTAAAATCACTAAATATGTTCGACAGCTGAAAACAGCCGGTCAGCAGATTTCGTATACAATTTATTTTACGATAGTGCAAAACCAACAATAATATACAAATTGATGAAAATTCGATACTTTTTTATTTCGATATGCCAATACTGACTTCATGCGTCACTGGCGCATTAAATTTCATCGAATATATCCTGCTTTTCAGCGTTCACTTCAACGTTCGGATTTTTATAATCGTTCAGATGGAAAATCTCTATTGTTTATTCGACCATTCATCGTGCTCGATCGAGCGTTTAAGTTTACACTTTTATTTCGATTTCGATATGTATTTTAATTCGTTTTATCGATATGTTTTTTTCGTAATTATCGATATTAATCATCGATAATTCAAGTGCGTTAACAGAAAGAATTAACGATAATGACATACACTTGTGCTGTTTAATTAAATATATTGAATGAACGAATCATTTATTATGCTTACGGAACTGTCAATGAGTTTTCATTGAGCCTGTAAGGCAAATTATAACGATGGTTTATAAATAAAATTTACAACTGAGTAAGTTTAATATTGTAATTTAATTTATAGCTGCAATATTTCTATTTGATTTTACATTTTCTCGGAATTGTATTTTAAATATTACGTGACTAAGTATTAAATAAAAATGAAAAATGACATTTCTATTACACGTTAGTGGTTAAATATCATTAAGATCTACATACTCGCTCATAACACGAATACTGTATGAAAGTAAGACGGTCGATTGTTCAACTTTGCCATTTTAACTCGTATGGTATGTGAAATTTTCAAAAAATTTCATTCTCGTATGAAAATAAATGCCGTTTTTAGACAACGTATTATGGCACAAAAATAAAACTAAATACGTAAATTTATTCATTTTGTGAAGCAGTCTACTAATTAAGTGCAATGTAAGCAACATTGAACCAAACACCAAATTCCAAAAACAACACACCGATTTTTTTCAAAAAAATCTCAATAATTTCTGAAAATTTCAAGGAAATACCAGATTATCAAATTAACATATATACGGTGACAACGGCAAATATATCAACGGTTAAAACACTCAAAAATAAAAATGTTCATAAATGTCCACTCAAGTACAATATTTAAACATCAACTAGTCCAACCATGCGTATCAAAGCAGCAATTGTGACAAGACGGAAAAACGATCAATACCGATAACGATCGCAATTTATTGCGAAAACTACACGCAAATTCATCGGATACATTTTCAATTTTCCGACATCTCACCAACACCGCGAACACAACGAAAGAGAACCAGATTTACACAACGTCCTACAACCGTTCGACGTGCCGCAAACGATTAGCCGTTTCCATCCACGTGTGGCAATGAACCTGTCCGACAAGAATGACCATACCTCTTTCCCGACGGCAATACTCATTCGAGTCACATTTGAATGGGCAATTTCGTTCGGTGCCTTTGTACGCGGAAACGATCGGCGGGGTCAAGCGCTCCGAAGACAACAAGGTGACAGTGAAAAAATCGTACACGACGATAACGAAAGGCCTTCTGGCGTTCGAAACGTGCGAAGGGTCGTTCCGTGTTGTTTTTTCGAAGGGTTGGCCCGTACTAGTGCGAAACGGGTTGGGGAGAAGTGGCCAGATGACGGATATTGGAAAATGATTGATGAGCGGTGAATAAAAGATAATTACAAGAGTCGAGATGAAAAAGTTCGATGAAAAACTGGGTATGAATGGTAAAAAATTGCGATATTATTTATCAATTAAATACAGAGTGGGGAAAAATCGGTATGTAATCCGGTGTGTGGAGTTATATAATGAACGTACAAGGTAGTCTGGTTGAATTTTGTGGAAAGTAGCTGTTGATCTAATTCGGAATGTAAAAATAGTTTGATCGGAAAGGATGTTTGCATATCACTCACGTTTGAAACGCACAGCCTTATCGAATTTTATTGACGTTGTTTGCTTAATTGGAACGGTATCGTAAATTATTTTGGTAAATGCTCTTGTTAATATTTGCGAAACGTCGAGAAAATAAAAATGTATATAAATTTTCGTTATAATCAAGGCTAAGAACTGCCGAAACAACTATCGCTGTGAAAGAAAAAATACTTCGCGTGCAAACGAAAGATGATTCGGCGATTTAATTTTCATTTTTTTTTTTAATGAAAACTCTAAAATCAATTATGTATTATGACAGAATGATGAATCAAAAGCGGGTAGCAAACATATGAAAACATTCTAATGTACAGAATTTCTCTTTATAACGGAAATTTCTAACGATTGTTTCGATGAGGCGAACTCGAACGAGACGTCATCGTTAGAATAGTGTTTCCATAATTATTATATAAAGATTACACTGTCTCAATTAAATTTAACGCAATTTGTTATGTTGGGAAATTTAATGAATAATAACGACAATTCGAGAAAATGGAGTCGATTCATCATAACCATTTTCGTAGCAGTATAGAGCGATTATTGTATCGAATATTGACTAAATAATTAATATTTTAAACAAGAATTACGCATAAATAATAAAAACAATCCCCATTATTGTGATAAATCGCTGAAGACTACTGTTTTGCTATCTTCATCAAACAAATATAATAAGCAATAAAGCCCAAGGTAAACACACGTATGAGAAATAATAAGCGCATTATTCTGATCGTTTTATGGTTTGAAATGAAATATAACCCGAGGAAATAAATGTATCTGGGACACCGGTGTGATATGAATGCTTAGTGCGGGACTGGTGAATATTATTTATATTTCGATAAAGTTAATTAAGCACGTGCATGAATTTTTACGTAATAATAAATTTATATGCATTTCAAGTCGAACCTTGGCCAAAATTTTGTCTTCGAAATGTAAAAATATACACGACTATCGCGTTTTTTTTTTAAATTACATATTTGAAATTCAAAGCAAAAATATGCTGATTGTGAGTGAAAAAGTGCATTCAAATAATAAAATTTAATGTTCAAAGTTTTTTCAAACTTAAAGTGCGTTTTTATATATTTTTTTTTCAAAATAAATAAATGTTGTGTAATGGAAAAATAATAAAATTATTTATATACATTCAATAGAAGATTAGCATACAAATAATATGTTGGTTTCATAATCATTTTATGCAAATTAATAATAGTTTCATAATGATCATATTACAAGGGCGTGTGTTTGTTGTAAGGAATATATACAGTTCTAAAATTTCCATTATACATATTTTTTTCCACAATTATTTGACGATTTTCTAAAAAAAAATAATAAATGTAAATTCTTTTATAGGATCTATTTTACATGATAGAAGAAATCAATAACATTTGGATTCATGGAAATTTAGTATAGATCGCTTGATATTGATTCCATTTTGTAACTCAAAATGTCAATGACACGCGAAAGTCTGATTAAAATTTCAATGTAAATAAACGCTATTTAAGCTACGGACAAAAAAATATTTTGCATAACTATATCGCAATTTAATTAATAACACCAAATATCGTATCCTTGATAGAAGATCAATAACATTTCAGACAACCTACACGAAACACCAACAGAGGAAACAATTTACAAATACAATGATTACACAAAAAACTGCGACTTTCATAAATCATACAGTTCATGCCCCCATAGATAGTAACACGGAAATACTGTCATTGGACAGGAAAAAAACACTTTCTTTTTAATACATTATGAAGTTAAAGACCGACTGACCGAAAAGAATATTTTTATAGACATTTTGATTATTTTCGTTTACATTCTTTCAATTTATTCACAGCGAAATATAAAATAAAGATTATTAATGGTAACATTGAGTTAAAATATCAAACATAAAATAATTTAATTTGATATAATTCGAAACTGTTCATGGAAATTATACAGGCGTAAGAGACTGTTTTTATTCGATGCAAATCATTACACGACTTTCATCGATTTACATCTGTACAAACAATTGAAAATGTAAAAATTTAAATCCAATGCAATGCATTTTAAAAGCCGCGAATCAACATGTCAAGAACACATTTCATGATTCATTCAGACGACATTTACATAACTTTCTCTAACGGCAATCACGGCCGCGATGATTCGTAAAATACAGACCAAACTTTCAACCGATTTTACAATTTCACGATCACCCATTACGCTACGGTCGATCAGTTACGCAACAAACCTAACAACGTGCAAAGAACACAACAGAAGTGTGCATCGAGACACATATTCGAGATAACAAGTACACAAAAGTGCACGATAAAAAATCGGAAAATTCCAGCGCAGAACGAAACGTCGAACAAATGGAAATCGCATAAATTTCAGCGCATAGACGATGTTTATATGCGCATAACTATGAGACCGAGCACAAAAGTGAGAATATATACATAATAAATAAGAAGTTCGTCCTGTGGTGTGTGTACTTTGCACCACACTTGTAATGGCGAACACGAAATCGACCATTGTTCGCCTTTTCGACAAATGTCCGTTCAGGTGGACGTTTTTGTAATACGTTTCAGAAAAAGTTTGATGACAAAAGCATGAGTCGATAAATTTCTAAATAATAAGTTTGGATTAAATATATTATTCAAAATCCTTTGGAATCGGGCAGTTTATATAAGAATTTAAAAGCGTTTTTTTATAATTTCAGATATTTTCAATAATAAATCTATGTTCTTCAGAAAGTTGTTATCAATAGGTAGGGTTGGCATATATGGTGTCCTGAAAGTGAGAGCGGATTTACGTAAGAATTTCATCACTGATTGATTTATACTGGACTAGAATAACGCGGTTGTAGCATGAAAACGTTATGTAAATATTAGCATTTCATAGTCTACTTTTATGGTTCGTCGATATATAAGAATAGATATTAAGGACTACACATCTAGTTGTTTTTTTGTCGAACTACGTTGTTTTTTTGCCAAAACAAAAAATTATACAATGTTGCGTTTTAAACGTTTCGACACTATCCATTGTAAAATTATAAAATTTTGCTTTCGATGCAAATTATGGTTGGTTGCAAATGGACGGACATCAACGCCTACATTTGAATAAATTGACTGCTTCAGACGTTATATTGTACGGACATGAATCTTGAATATTGTTTGTGAATATATAGAAAAGCTTGTGTGCTGTTTACTTTTTGTGAGAAAATCTGAAAATATGAATAGTAAGTAGGTAGTAAAAATAAAACCGACATTAAAAAAGAGAAAAGTTGAGAAAAAAATTATAAACATTACATTTCATGTGGTTAGTGAGCTGTGGTAAAGGATTTGATCTTGTTTACACGTTTTCATTTTTTCACCGTATACAACGAAAATTTAGTATAATATACGATCATAAATAATAACATCGTTCAATATGTATTTCGAATTTACGCTCCAAAAAGTTCAAACAACTCTGAAAATTGAATCAACATTGACGTTAATAAATACACTATTGCATTTAGCTGACGTTCAAACAATCCAAAAAGCAATTTCAAACTTTATACCTATCACATACCATAACTCATACAAAAATTGTAAATTACCACACCAACTCAAACTTATGAACGGACGTCTAACAAATTTGCAAAACGGACCAAGCCCGAGTCCCGTTCACCTTTTACGGTTACATTCATATTATAAATATATAATATATATATAAATTGTATAAATAAGGCGAGAGTGTGTGCCAGATAGCGGCCAAGCAAAAGTGGGTGAGCAGGCAAAGATCTCAATAGACAGGATTATAAAGTTGTCTTGCCCGACTATGGTGCTTTGCAACCGGCCAGCATACTTGACCCGTCCAACATGAGATAACGGAAAGTGTACGCGAGAAATCCGAGGGAAATTCAGCGAATTTTCAGATATTCGCGGTGAAAAGTGCTACTTTGATTTATCAAGATGTCTGCTAGTTGTTCGATGTTGTCTCCGGACGCTAAGAGCTTCAAATCTTCCTCGCTAATGAACGAGGAAAATCGGAAAATGTTAGCGTCTCGAAGTTTGACGCGCTTGTTTTCGACGGGTCGAAATGGCGTCGAGAGCTCTTTCGGCTTCGGAAATTTTGAAGTGTCATAATTCGTTCGTGAACTTGAAAATTGTTTTTGTCGCCGCAAGGGAAGTGATGTAATTTGAAAATTATCGTTTTTCGTATTTCACAGATATAGATTTTCGGAAAAATGTGTTTTAATAAATTGATATTATAAAAGTTCCCAACCGAACAGTGTATAAAATGTTATTTATAATCAAACCATATATTGTATTACTACATAAAATTGCTACAGTTTTTATCCGTGATGTTTTTGTGCATCAAATTAAATAATCGAGCGTAACAAAGACGAAATTGCCATTCAGCGAAAATTGTTTTATCACACTTTTTGTATACCAACAGATAATTTTCACTCAGCTTCTTTCACATTGAAGATCCAAATAAATGAAAACTTTTATTTTAGAACGGCAAAATCATGACTCACCGTCGAAAGTATGAAATGAAGTTGAACGAGAAAAAAGGCGACGAAAATTTAACGCGGGTGAAAGTCCAAAAAAATCATCTTTAACATGTTTAATACGAACACTACTTGCGTCAATACAATAAATTTTGATCTCACATCGATGAAATTTATTAATAAGTTTTAAAGTTCAAAAAGCGAACATTTATCGAGCTGAACGAGGACGCGCAGAATGAGCATTTCCCGATGTCGAAACCTTGGTGTGTATGCAATTTTCTTGAAGAATGTCGTTAATGGTGTATGCAAATGTGGGAAAACTGCTTCAGCATGTTTTTAAAATAGACGCGACAAGTAAAAGTGTTACGACGATCACGGAAAAACAACTGGTTCTCATGTTTGCACATTGCACTAGTTAGTTCATAACTATAGTTTTGTCGCAGGAATGCACGTGTAATAAATAATGCAATTAAAACCCAAGTAGGACATCTCGACAGTCAGTGTTAATAAAATAACAGTGAAAATTAAAAAAAAAATGACCTAAAATAAAAATTATATAAGATCATCTTAAATCGAACTTCGTGTAAACACATTCACATAGAAAATATCAGCAAATCAATAAAAAAAAATCATGCAATCTAGGATATCAACACAAAATAAATATTCAAACAAATTTAAAGCATAACATTCATCCCGACTGAAAAGATGAAGCCATTTCATAATGAAGAATATGAGAACAACAGTTATGAAAACATAAATTATTGACAAAGGTCAACACGTGTACTATCCGCATGCCGTCAAACGATATGATAATCGAAACGAGCATAACGTTCAATAATATTCGAATCAATAAATCGCTTGGAACGGATGCGTGGAAAATTTTCTAAGCAAAATCTGGAGTTTAACCATTAGGTTATCAGCGGTGTGCAGTGTTCTCATATCGGTTGCATTAGAAGTGCAGCTAGAAGGCGATTGAACCGCGCACAACTGGGTCAAAAACTAAACGGTTCTCAAAATGTTCATAAGATACCTTAGTAATTATCGAAATATATATATTAGTACGTATATTCCAAATTGCGAAATAATATTTAATCAACGTTTCAGATAAAGTTCGTTGAAATGTTGTAAGTCGAAAAGTACGTATCACAAAAAACACATTGCCCAACCGTTTAGTGAAATTAACATGTCACATCGAAATTAGACGACTTATATACAAATTGTCCGATATTGGAACTTTAGCGTATGACATTCAGGTTTTTGCGTAAGTTGACATTGGAGGTACTACACGCGCGATAGCTATTACAAAAGCGGTGCTAAACGCGCAACGTTACATAAATAATGCACATTCGTACGTTTGTGGGACACGCGTTGTGAAAATGCACAACGAACGTCAAAATATCGGCGAATCATTTGTAAAATCAATAATTAGCATCTTGAACGAATTAAACGGCTAATTCATTTATATAATTTCTGTTGGGACCGTCTAGAATCGTGTACCCGAGCGGCATATTCATCAGTGTGCCTTAAGAATCCGGATATTTCTATAATGAGTAGCTGAAGTTATAAAACACAAGGTCGAAGAAGAAAAATATTGTCGTAGCTCTAAGTATACTGGACGATGACAATTGTTTATTGAAACAATAGTCAGTTTTGGTCAACAAGCAGGAAATTATAAAACGCTAACCATAATGCAATTGTTAATGTGTGATGCGGAAACGCCGAACGACATTGTAAAAAGACCGAAGTAAATTTCGCAAAAATAAATTTTCCGTCTAATTTTCTGTTTATCATGATTTGCCTAATAGTTTTGACAAAATTATGCTCGTAGTTAGTTAAAAATTGGTAAAAAATAAATATAAGTAATTAGAAAAATTTTCTGGTAAAAGTTAAAACACGACGTCGTTCAAGGAAACCTTGAAAATCGCTATGGCAACACCACACACGCACACCATATAAAAATTCTAGAATAAAAAATACATGTTAAAAACGAGATAGTTCACCGATAGTCACAGCGCAACTCGAACATGATTGATACGTATCAAAGACGTCGACCTTCAGGTTTATTCTTCAAAGAGATTACATCGAATAATTGACGACAACGAATGGTTCCACCAATATCGAAGAAAAAAAACTAAAAATTAAATAAAGAAAAAGCAATTTGAGTAAATTCAATTTCAAAATACACAGACATGTCAATTTGAAGTAAACACGAAATATCATTGAAACGTTCCAGCACGACGAGGAAAATCTACAATTTTTTTCACCAGCAGATATGTCTTGACATTGCCGCGAAAATTTTCGGCAATTTTCCGGGTAAAAACGAGCGATCCGCCAAAAAAACAAGTCGATTAATCAACGGACCACAAAGGATGAAAATTCTTCCGCAAAAGAGAGAAAATTTCGAACCGAGACGTTGACCACAACGAAAGGACAATGCCTTCGAACAGAGTTCGCGTCGAACGGTGAATCCCTTAGCGAAACGACGATTTTCACACACAGAAACGGACAAAACGTACTTTCAACAGGTTTTTCGTATTTTCGAACGCAAACTGGTTTGTTTATGGGTCAGACGCTTCGCGTTTTAATTGACAACCCCGCGGCCGACCGCGTTAACGGACGACCTTTGAATGCTCGATTTTCCGTTGAGAAATTTTCACAAGCATTTTCAGCGCGAGACGCAATCTGCATACCGTGAAAGAAAAAACACGTTTCGCATTACACGACACCACCAATCAGAGTGACGAGAACAATCGGCGCACTACCAAATTGACGCGGCAATCACCGACGGTTTTCAAGTCGGCAATGAAACAATGCGACGTCGCTAACGATGCAGATAGAGACACAGATGGATGGATAGATGGTCGCATAGATCCTTAACAACGAGTCGTTGGCCACTTTATATATGTGCATTCGAAGGTTAAGCAACGTGCCGGGTGCACGCGTTGAAAACTCAATTGAACGTTGGCGTGACGCACGTGAAACAATTTAAGCATCTATGGCGGCCGGGTGTTTTCGTGTGAATTCGAATGCATATTGTCACGCTATAATTGCATATTCTATAATGTCATGATGGTAATATAATAGTTCGGATGTAATAATCGTAAAATTTTATAGTTTTCTTTATTAATTATGACGGTTGATGCGCGAAAGATGTTTGTGCGCTGCGTTTGTAGGAAATATTCGCAACTCGTTCGAGTTCATTTGAACGCATATTGATAATTATTTGTTTTCGTTTATTGCTAATTTGAAGCATTAGCGTTTCAACTGATAATATCTGAATGCTGTGTTGATTTTGAAATGTTTTCGCATAGAATTATCGCAGGCGACACGACACGGTGCATCGCAAGACGAAGGTTTTTTCAGTCGTGTACATAAGTTACAGAAGAAACCTTCACGGTACACATACAAGCAGATTATTTTTCATTTCGCAATCAATTTTAGTTTATTTGACAAGGGTGACAGACTCTTTGGGGATACGCTTTAATGAAAGCGACAGTAAGAAATATTGTGCAAATAATTTTTACATACAGGATTTTCAAGGTCGCAAACGTCGCTCGATCAGATTTACGTCATCATTTGATGCATTTAACCTTTCACTATTTCATTAATCGGTTGGCACGAGCCTACTTAAGGATTTGAATATGATACAATACTGTGAAAATATGTCGTAATGAATTTAGGATTTTATCAAAGAGAACGGACTATCCGAGACGGAATTACGAAAACTCGAATGTCAAACAGATTTATCGAATTAGTAAATGTGTACTTTGGTAGTCTTATGTACACATTACAGAGATAAATACACGACAAAGAGGGGGTATGAAATGGTCACGAATAGTACATATGTATACGTACAATTTTAACATATTCGAAAAAAGAAATACTATTTCTCTGCGAGGCCTTTCGAATAGCTAACTATCCATCAAGGATCAAGGAACCATCGAATTACTCACTGGCGAGGAAATTACTCATTTGGGCTTCCGGGTATGGATTGTGTAGGAACACATGTTGTTTGAAGTCATTTTCGTCGACTTTTTCATGTAAAGACGCATGTATTGCTTGATCAATCAATTGGTGGAGCTCGCTTTTGCCTAGTGACATACTTTCGATCGCGACGAGTCTCCTTTTACATCAAAGCAACTCGTTTTATATACGCACGGATTCGCATAAAAATACGTACATACATCATCATCATCATCATCATTGTCGACCCTTTTTTTGTGCCCACTGCAGGACTAGGTCTCCCCATCAAATATTGGGGGTTTAGGCTATATACCTTATCCGAGAGCCA